>JAWPHD010009480.1:0-103381 GCA_037043455.1 Cyrtodaria siliqua | reverse complement strand
TGCTCAGCTTTCCATGGAGCGTAATGCTCATCTTTTCATAAGCCTGTTTTCATGGAGCGTAATGCTCAGCTTTTCATGGAGCATAATGCTCATCTTTTCATGGAGGGTAATGCTCATCTTTTCATCAGCCTGTTTTCATGGAGTGTAATGCTCATCTTTTCATCAGCCTGTTTTCATTAAGTGTAATGCTCAGCTTTTCATGGAGTGTAATGCTCAGCTTTTCATCAGCCTGTTTTCATGGAGTGTAATGCTCATCTTTTCATCAGCCTGTTTTCATTTAGCGTAATGCTCAGCTTTTCATGGAGCGTAATGCTCATCTTTTCATGGAGGGTAATGCTCATCTTTTCATCAGCCTGTTTTCATGGAGTGTAATGCTCATCTTTTCATCAGCCTGTTTTCATTAAGTGTAATGCTCAGCTTTTCATGGAGTGTAATGCTCAGCTTTTCATCAGCCTGTTTTCATGGAGCATAATGCTGAGCTTTTCATGGAGCATATTATGCTCATCTTTTCATGGAGAATATTATGCTCATCTTTTCATGGAGCGTAATGGTAATATTTTCATGGAGCGTAATGCTCATCTTTTCATGGAGCGTAATGCCCATCTTTTCATGGATTTGTTTTCTCCTACTTTAGCCCTCCTTTTTGTTGAACGAAATAGTTCATCTTTTGGTGAGGCTTATTATACTTATAAAATCAAATACAACTGTTTCACATGTTTTATAGAATTATCGAAGAAAGGATTTAGTAATTGTAATTAAGAAAGAATTAGGATTTAACATAACCATTGAATCACGCCTACTAGACTCCGCAACCGCCTCCAAAAAGAGGTGACAATACGACGTTTCGGAGACACTTCCGATGCGGTTGCGGAGAGTAAATTGAAGCGTGTGTGAATTTAATATTTTCTTTTTTTTCCGGCCCTAACTCGATCTTTTTCAAAAATCGGGGAATGTGGTGTAGGAATGTTTTCCCTTCCTGTTTCATGTGTTGGTTTCGAAATATATTGAAAAATGAGGTCTGTAGAATTGTCACAAGTCAATCGACGAGTGTAATTTTCTCAACTGGACATGGTTTTTACTCCGTTTTTTTTGCTGTTTTATGCGAAATCTGCCCACGAATGAGGTCTATGACTTTGAAATCACATATCTTTCATCATTCAATGAAAAAAATTCAATCGAATATAAATTGAAAATAATTACGGTCATTTTTTATGAAGAGGCGGTGTCGGAGAGTAAGAGGCGGATTCGGAGACATACACTCTCTATAATAGATCTATACTGATTTTAATTGATAAGTAATGTATCAATACAATTGTTTATGATGAATTTTTGTGCAAATACTTGTTACTGGTCCTACCCATCATTGCACAATAAGTCTTAGTCGCTACTAAGTTTACCGAATCTTCCGTAAAATGTACGATGCAACCTACAGTTGATCTGATCCGAAATCGCTTAATAGATGCAAATGAATTCTAAATAAATGATAATCACATTCATTTAGTACAATCCTCTATCAATAATAGTACTGAGTGCGTTCTTATAACGTTTAAAAACTTTTATTCATTTTGCATCGATTTCAAAGCCGATCGTATACCTTTTATTATCATCCTAACAATTATTTACCGAGGACCAGATTCCCAGAAATATATGTTTAGCTAAAAGGGCAACAACAATGTGCATCTATCGTCAAGTATAGACTGTTAGGCATAAAATGGAACAACTTTTTTTTGATTTGCCAAATTACACAATAACTACAATTTACGTATAAATGTATACCAAACTGCATTGTATGTATAACATAAATGTGTAATTCAAACTAAAGTAGAAATCTATTAACTTTAAACAAAAAACATTTTATAAAATAACTACATTTTCTGTCAATTGTAAAAAAGGTGTGTTTCATTCCATGCCTATATTGAACAAATGCCATTCTATACATACCATACGCATACGCATACTGCCAACGGATTACTTTATATTTCAGTAAATTGTTTATAAATCATTTTGTAACAAATTATTTGTTTGAACAAACACAGGAGTTCATAGTTTAATAAGTAAAACCTAATACTTTATTATATTTTCATCGTTCAAGCTCGTTGCAGAATTTTCCTCGTTAAAACATAATTAATACTGGAAACAACGAAGACATCTGAAAACTATAGGAAACAGTTTTATAAGTGTGTTCTTTAGAGGGTTTTTTGTTCAGCCTCCAAACCCAACCAGGCTTCCTCGTCTATCGCCGTAAGAATAGACTAAGGTCTAAAAAGGACCATGACTACAAGTGTGATTTGACTTGTGATACGGAAGATATATTCTTGGACGAAACAGTAACAACGGCATTTATTGAAACGTATTAAATTCTACAATTTTCACAGTAATTGCAAGCGTTTACATATTATTTAATCTATGTCTCCGAAACCGCCTCTTACTCTCCGAATCCGCCTCTTACTCTCCGACACAACCTCTTCATAAAAAATGACCATAATTCTTTTCAATTTATATTCGATTGATTTTTTTTCATTGAACGATGAAAGATAGGTGATGTCAAAGTCATAGTCCTCATTCGTGGGCAGATTTCTCATAAAACACCAGGAAAACGGAGTAAAAACCATGTCCAGTTGAGAAAATTACACTCGTCGATTGACTTATGACAATTCTACAGACCACATTTTTAGCTCTACTGATCAGAGATCAGCAGAGCTTATGCCGTGGTGCGGTGTCCGTCCGTCCGTCCGTCCGTCTGTCCGTCCGTTAACTTTTTTTTTGTAGCGACTACTCCTCTGAAACTACTGAATGGATTTTCATGAAACTTTACAGAAATGTTGCCCATGAAGTCTAGTTGATCCTAGCAAAAATTCATGTAGATGTGAAATCCAAGATGGCCGCCAAATCTAAAAATAGATTTTTAAAAAACAAGTTTGTAGCGACTACTTCTTGAAAACTCTAAGGGATATTGCTATGGGAATTTTTCTAAAATGATCAGCATGACATGATGTTGGTCCTTGTCGAAAATCGTTTTGATTCGACGTTAAACATGGCTGCCAGCGGCCATCTTTGTTTACATAGAGCTATATAATGAAAACTTGTAGCGACTACTCCTCTGAAACTACTTGACGGATTTTCATGAAACTTCACAGGAATGTTGCTCTTGATTTCTAATTGATCCTAGCAAAATTTCAGGTCGGCCAGAAATTCAAGATGGCCGCCACGGCTAAAAATAGATTTTTAAAAAATAAGTTTGTAGCGACTACTTCTTGAAAACTATAAGAGATATTGATATGGGACTTTTTCTAAAATGATCAGGATGACATGATGTTGGTCCTTGTCGAAAATCGTTTTGATTCGACGTTAAACATGGCTGCCAGCGGCCATCTTTGTTTACATAGAGTTATATAATGAAAACTTGTAGCGACTACTCCTCTGAAACTACTTGACGGATTTTCATGAAACTTCACAGGAATGTTGCTCTTGATGGCTTATTGATCCAAGCAAAATTTCAGGTCGGCCGGAAATTCAAGATGGCCGCCACGGCTAAAAATAGATTTTTAAAAAATAAGTTTGTAGCGACTACTTCTTGAAAACTATAAGAGATATTGATATGGGACTTTTTCTAAAATGATCAGCATGACATGATGGTTATCCGAGTCGAACATTATTTTGATTCGACGTTAAACATGGCTGCCAGTGGCCATCTTTGTTTACATAGAGTTATATATTGAAAACTTGTAGCGACTACTCGTCTGAAACTACTTGATGGATTTTCATGAAACTTCACAGGAATGTTGCTCTTGATGTCTAATTGATTCAAGCAAAATTTCAGATCGGTCAGAAATTCAAGATGGCCGCCACAGCTAAAAATAGATTTAAAAAAAATAAGTTTGTAGCGACTACTTCTTGAAAACTATAAGTGATATTGATATGGGACTTTTTCTAAAATTATCAGCATGACATGATGGTTATCCGAGTCGAACATTATTTTGATTCAATGTTTAACATGGCTGTCAGCGGCCATCTTTGTTTACATAGAGTTATATAATGAAAACTTGTAGCGACTACTCCTCTGAAACTACTTGACGGATTTTCATGAAACTTCACAGGAATGTTGCTCTTGATGTCTAATTGATCCTAGCAAAATTTCAGGTCGGCCGGAAATTCAAGATGGCCGCCACTGCTAAAAATAGATTTTCAAAAAACAAGTTTGTAGCGACTTCTTCCTGAAAACAAAATCAATCAGTAGAGCTTCAAGGTCATTGACCTCTTGTTCAATATATTTTGAAACCAACACATGAAACAGGAAGGGAAAACATTCCTACATCGTACCACATTCCCCCGTTTTTGAAAAAGATCAAGTTAGGGCCGATAAAAATGAAAATATTAAATTCACACTTAATGTTGCTGCTTCAATTTACTCTCCGCAACGGCATCGGAAGTGTCTCCGAAACGTCGTATTATCACCTCTTTTTGGAGGCGGTTGCGGAGTCTAGTAGGCGTGTGAATGCTTCAAACATGTTGTTTAAATATTGTTTTTAATACAGAAAATGAAAATACCAACAATTGAATAAAGTACAAAAGCCAAAGGTCTTTTAATTTCCATTGTGACTATTATAACAATTAATGTGCAAAAATATGAAAAAATTACACCTTTTAATTTCCATTGTGACTATAATACCAACTATTCCTCTGAAACTACTTGACAGATTTATATGAAACTTCACAGGAATGTTGCTCTTGATCTCTAGTTGGTCCTAGTAAATTTCAAGTCGCTGGAAATTCAAAATGGCCGTCATGGCTAAAAATAGATTTTTAAAAAACAAGTTTGTAGCGTCTTCTTCTTGAAAACTGTAAGTGATATTGATTTGGGACTTTTTCTGAAATGATCAGCATGGCATGATGTTGGTCCTTGTCGAAAATCATTATGATTTGACATTAAACATGGCTGCCGGCGACCATCATTGTTTACATAGAGTTATATAGTGAAAACTTGTAGCGACTACTCCTCAGAAACTACTTGATGGATTTTCATGAAACTTAACATGAATATTGCTCTTGATGTCTTGTTAGTCCTAGCAAAATTTCAGGTCGACTGGAAATTCAAGATGGCCGCTAAGGCTAAAAATAGATTTTTAAAAAAAAAATTGTAGTGACTACTTCTTGAAAACTGTAAGTGATATTGATATGGGACTTTTTATTAAATGATCAGCATGACATAATGTTGGTCCCTGTCGAAAATCATTTTGATTCCACATTAAACATGGCTACCAGCGGCCATCTTTGTTTACATACGAGTCATTTATTAAAAACATGTAGCGACTACTCCTATGAAACTAAGTGACGGATTTATGAAACTTCACTGGAATATTGCTTTTGATGCGAAGTTGATCCTAACAAAATTCCAGGTCGGCCCAAAATTCAAGATTATATCCTCCATGGCTAAAAATAGATGAAAACATTTAAAATTGTAGCGACTACTTCTTGAAAACTATAAGTGATATTGATATGGGACTTTTTCTAAAATTATCTGTTTGACATGTTGTTGGTCCTTGTTGAAAATTATTTTGATTCAACATTAAACATGGTTGCCAGTGGCCATCTTTGTTTACATAGAGTTATATATATATATAAACTTGTAACAACTACTCTGAAACTACTTTTAGGATCACAGGAATACCTGCCAGTAGAGCTTCAAGGTCATTGACCTCTTGCTTAAAAATGTATCGTTACTCATAAACTTACTACAAAAACTCATAACTTTTAAAAATCAATGAGTATTATATTTTTACGTTTTGTCCTGTGGAACAGTTTATTCCATATTTACATGTTGAAAATTGTTCCAATCATGTGTCTAATATAACGTTCATACAATGATTCTTTTGCTTTTAGCTCTACTGATCAGAGATCAGCAGAGCTTATGCCGTGATGCGGTGTCCGTCGTCCGTCTGTCCGTTTTTTTGTAGCAACTACTCCTCTGAAACTACTGAATGGATTTTCATGAAACTTTACAGAAATGTTGCCCATGAAGTCTAGTTGATCCTAGCAATCATTCATGTTGATGTGAAATCCAAGATGGCCATCACGGCTAAAAATAGATTTTCAAAAAAAACAGTTTGTAGCGACTACTTCTTGAAAACTATAAGTGATATTGATGGGACTTTTTCTAAAATGATCAGCATGACATGATGTTGGTCCTTGTCGAAAATCGTTTTTATTCGACGTTAAACATGGCTGCAGCGGCCATCTTTGTTTACATAGAGTTATCTAGTAAAATCTCCTAGCGAATGTTCCTCTGTATCTACACTACGGATTTTCATGAAACTTCACAGGAATGTTGCTCTTGATGTCTCATTGATCCTAGCAAAATTTCAGGTTGGCCGGAAATTCAAGATGGCCGCCATGGCTAAAAAAAGATTTTCAAAATACAAGTTTGTAGCGACTACTTCTTGAAAACTATAAGTGATATTGATATGGGACTTTTTCTAAAATGATCAGCATGACATGATGTTGGTCCTTATCAAAAATCGTTTTGATTCGACGTTAAACGTGGCTGCCAGCGGCCATCTTTGTTAACATAGAGTTATATAGTAAAAACTTGTAGCGACTACTCCTCTGAAACTACTTGGCGGATTTTCATGAAACTTTACAGGAATGTTGCTCTTAATGTCTAATTGATCCTAGCAAAATTTCAGATTGGCCAGAAATTCAAGATGGCTGCCACAGTTAAAAATAGATTTTTAGCTCTACTGATCAGAGATCAGCAGAGCTTATGCCGTGGTGCGGCGTCCGTCGTCCGTCTGTCTGTCCGTCTGTCTGTCTGTCCGTCTGTCCGTCTGTCCGTAAACTTTTATTTGTAGCGACTTCACAGCTGAAACTACTGGATGGATATTCATGAAACTTTACAGAAATGTTGCCCATAAAGTCTAGTTGATCCTAGCAAAAATTCATGTTGATGTGAAATCCAAGATGGCCGCCAAAGCTAAAAATAGAGTTTTAAAATACAAGTTTGTAGCGACTTCTTCTTGAAAACTATAAGTGATATTGATATGGGACTTTTTCTAAAATGATCAGCATGACATGATGTTGATCCTAGTCAAAAATCGTTTTGATTCAACGTTAAACATGGCTGCCAGCGGCCATCTTTGTTTACATAGAGTTATATAGTAAAAACTTGTAGCGACTACTTCTCTGAAACTACTTGGCGGATTGTCATGAAACTTTACAGGAATGTTGCTCTTAATGTCTAATTGATCCTAGAAAAATTTCAGGTCGGCCGGAAATTCAAGATGGCCGTCACAGCTAAAAATAGATTTTTAAAAAATAAGTTTGTAGCGACTACTTCTTGAAAACTATAAGTGATATTGATATGGGACTTTTTCTAAAATGATCAGCATTACATGATGTTGATCCTAGTCAAAAATCGTTTTGATTCAACGTTAAACATGGCTGCCAGCGGCCATCTTTGTTTACATAGAGTTATATAGTAAAAACTTGTAGCGACTACTCCTCTGAAACTACTTGGCGGATTGTCATGAAACTTTACAGGAATGTTGCTCTTGATGTCTAATTGATCCTATCAAAATTTCAGGTCGGCCGGAAATTCAAGATGGCCGTCACAGCTAAAAATAGATTTTTAGCTCTACTGATCAGAGATCAGCAGAGCTTATGCCGTGGTGCGGCGTCCGTCCGTCCGTCCGTCCGTCCGTCCGTCCGTCCGTCTGTCCGTAAACTTTTATTTGTAGCGACTTCACAGCTGAAACTACTGGATGGATATTCATGAAACTTTACAGAAATGTTGCCCATAAAGTCTAGTTGATCCTAGCAAAAATTCATGTTGATGTGAAATCCAAGATGGCCGCCAAAGCTAAAAATAGAGTTTTAAAATACAAGTTTGTAGCGACTTCTTCTTGAAAACTATAAGTGATATTGATATGGGACTTTTTCTAAAATGATCAGCATGACATGATGTTGATCCTAGTCAAAAATCGTTTTGATTCAACGTTAAACATGGCTGCCAGCGGCCATCTTTGTTTACATAGAGTTATATAGTAAAAACTTGTAGCGACTACTACTCTGAAACTACTTTGCGGATTGTCATGAAACTTTACAGGAATGTTGCTCTTGATGTCTAATTGATCCTAGAAAAATTTCAGGTCGGCCGGAAATTCAAGATGGCCGTCACAGCTAAAAATAGATTTTTAAAAAATAAGTTTGTAGCGACTACTTCTTGAAAACTATAAGTGATATTGATATGGGACTTTTTCTAAAATGATCAGCATTACATGATGTTGATCCTAGTCAAAAATTGTTTTGATTCAACGTTAAACATGGCTGCCAGCGGCCATCTTTGTTTACATAGAGTTATATAGTAAAAACTTGTAGCGACTACTCCTCTGAAACTACTTGGCGGATTGTCATGAAACTTTACAGGAATGTTGCTTTTGATGTCTAATTGATCCTATCAAAATTTCAGGTCGGCCGGAAATTCAAGATGGCCGTCACAGCTAAAAATAGATTTTTAAAAAATAAGTTTGTAGCGACTACTTCTTGAAAACTATAAGTGATATTGATATGGGACTTTTTCTAAAATGATCAGCATGACATGATGTAGATCCTTGTGGAAAATTATTTTGATTCGACGTTAAACATGGCTGCCAGTGGCCATCTTTGGTTACATAGAGTTATATAGTAAAAACTTGTAGCGACTACTCCTCTGAAACTACTTGACGGATGTTCATGAAACTTCACAGGAGTGTTGCTCTTGATGTCTAGTTGATCCTAGAAAAATTTCAGGTCGGCCGGAAATTCAAGATGGCCGCCACAGCTAAAAATAGATTGAAAAATAAATAAGTTTGTAGCGACTACTTCTTCAAAACAATAAGGGATATTGATATGGGACTTTTTCTAAAATGATCAGTATGACATGATGTTTGTCCTTGTCGAAAATCGTTTTGATTTGACCTTAAACATGGCTGCTTTGTTTACATAGAGTTATATAATGAAAACTTGTAGCGACTACTTCTTTGAAACAACCAGACGGATTTTCATGAAACTTCACAGGAATGTTGCTCTTAATGTCTTATTGATCTTAGCAAAATTTCAGGTCGGCCGGAAATTCAAGATGGCCGCCACGGTTAAAAATAGATTTTCAAAAAACAAGTCTGTAGCGACTACTTCCTGAAATCAAATTCAAATTAGTAGAGCTTCAAGGTCATTGACCTCTTGTTAAAAAATAAGTTTGTAGCGACTACTTCTTGAAAACTATAAGTGATATTGATACGGGACTTTTTCTAAAATGATCAGCATGACATGATGGTTATCCGAGTCGAACATTATTTTGATTCGACATTAAACATGGCTGCCAGTGACCATCTTTGTTTACATAGAGTTATATAATGAAAACTTGTAGCGACTACTCCTCTGAAACTACTTGACGGATTTTCATGAAACTTCACAGAAATGTTGCTCTTGATGTCTAATTGATCCTAGCAAAATTTCAGGTCGGCTGGAAATTCAAGATGGCCGCCATGGCTAAAAATAGATTTTCAAAATACAAGTTTGTAGCGACTACTTCTTGAAAACTATAAGAGATATTGATATGGGACTTTTTCTAAAATGATCAGCATGACATGATGTTGGTCCTTGTCGAAAATCGTTTTGATTCGACGTTAAACATGGCTGCCAGTGGCCATCTTTGTTTACATAGAGTTATATAATGAAAACTTGTAGCGACTACTCCTCTGAAACTACTTTACGGATTTTCATAAAACTTCACAGGAATGTTGCTCTTGATGTCTTATTGATCCTAGCAAAATTTCAGGTCGGCCGGAAAATCAAGATGGCCGCCACGGCTAAAAATAGATTTAAAAAAAATAAGATTGTAGCGACGACTTCTTGAAAACTTTAAGAGATATTGATATGGGACTTTTTATAAAATGATCAGCATGACATGATGGTTATCCGAGTTGAACATTATTTTGATTCGACGTTAAACATGGCTGCCAGTGGCCATCTTTGTTTACATAGAGTTATATAATGAAAACTTGTAGCGACTACTCCTCTGAAAGTACTTGACGGATTTTCATAAAACTTCACAGAAATGTTGCTCTTGATGTCTAATTGATCCTAGCAAAATTTCAGGTCTGCCGGAAATTCAAGATGGCCACCACAGCTAAAAATAGATTTTCAAAAATCAAGTTTGTAGTCACTACTTCCTGAAATCAAAATCAATCAGTAGAGCTTCAAGGTCATTGACCTCTTGTTTAGTGAAGGCATTTAGTGTGCTGTAATTAATCTTATATCTATATTTAAACCACTGAACAGATTGGAAGAAAACTTCACACACATATTTGGTATCAAAGAATAATATTTCACTTGCAAGTCGTATAAATCTGAAACTTATTTGGCACAGTTATGCCCCCGAAAGGGTTTCAGTGGGCAAATAGTAATCGCACCATCTGTCCGTCCGTCCGTCAGTCTGCAGTTCGTGTCCGGACCGCAATTTCACAACCCCTGCAGGGATTTTTAAATAACTTGGCACAAGTGATCACCATAACAAGACGATGTGTCTCGTGCAAAACTCAGGTCCGTACCTCAAAGGTCAAGGTCAAACTTGCAGTTCATAAGTCAAAAACAGGTACGCATTTTCGTGTCCGGACCGTAACGTCACAACCCCTGCAGGGATTTTTAACTTGGCTCAATTGATCACCATAACAAGATGATGTGTCGCGCGCACAAAACCCAGGTCCGTACCTCAAAGGTCAAGGTCACACTTGCAGTTCATAGATCAAAAACAGGTAAGCAATTTCGTGTCCTGACTGTAACGTCACAACCCCTGCAGGGATTTTTTAATAACTTGCACAAGTAATCACCATAAGACGATTTGTCACGCGCAATACCCAGTTCCGTACCTCAAAGGTCAATGTCACACTTGCAGTTCATAGGTCAAAAACAAGTACGCATTTTCGTGTCTGGACCTTAACGTCACAACCCCTGCAGGGATTTTTAAATATCTTGGCACAAGTGATCACCATAACAAGATGATGTGTCACGCGCAAAACCCAGGTCTTCAAGTCAAGGTCGTACTTGGAGGTCAAAAGTCAAATAGTGTCCGGTCAATAACCGGCATTCATGGACGGATTTTCAAATAACTTGGCTCACCACAACAAGACGATGTGTCTCCAAGGTCAAGGTCATACTTAGAGGTCAAAGGTCACTTGTGGGGTATTTGTCAGTGATATTTCTTGTTTAACTTTAAAAAAAAGAGTAAGCTGATCTATTGAACCACTGGACAAATTGGAATGAAACTTCTGACATGTATTGGGTATCCAGGGCTTGCACTGGGTATTTTTTTCTTTCTTTACGCAACTACTTTTGCCAAATGAAAAAAATTAGAGCCAAATTGAAAACATTGGAGCCAAATATTTTCATATTGGCACAAACTTGTCAGTGCTCACACTGGTCAGTTTCAATTAAGAACGAGTGAGTGCCCTCTCAAATTTTTAGATCTCTTTAGGTAACCATTTTTCTATATAAATAAATGATTACACTTCGAAAATAGACAAAAACAATACTAAGTTTCACTTCTTTCATTTTAACAATATTGTTTTGTTTGCCATGCCAATTATATGTTAAGTACACTGTAAGGAAGTTTATAATAGGAAAATCAAGCATCTAGTGTATGACTGAGTCATAGATAGATAGCAGAGGTTTTATGTGTGACTGAGGTATTATGTAATAACAAAAAAAGAGAAACAGCAAAAGAAAAACAAATAATTTAAATTTTGGTCTGTGGGGTTGAACTGTTATAGGACAAATTATTCTTACAAAACCTCGTAATTAATGAAGAAAATCGTTCAGCAAAGTGTGTATACATTGTCATATTACTATAAAAATATAAGACAATACATGTGCGATGTTTTAATCAGTTTTTTTATAAACTTACAACTATGAAAAACGATCTTGTTTACTCTGTCCCGTCAACACATTTTTGTCCCGTCGCGTCCCGCCAACACGTTTTTCTCATCGCGTATCATGTTTAATACTTGCATATCTCAAACACTTTTAAATATATGTTCCCAAACTTCATACTCATAACAACTGATGAACTTTTTTTTGTCCCGTCGCGTAACACATTTTTAATACTTGCATATATAACAGTCTATTAGATCATTTTAGAATTATTTTATTATTATAATTTTATGTTTCTGGATTTCAAGAGCCTCATTACTCAATGTCCATTAAAACCTCAGTGTGTTCTGAGAATGTAATGAGCTTTAAATTTACTGGTTTCATTGGTCCAATTTTTATCACTGAACCAATCAGAATGCTTCATTCATATTTTCATTTGGTTGCTTCTATCATGACATCACTTTCTGGTATTATGACCACTTTCTGGTATTATGACATCACGTCATGCTATTATGATGCAACTCAGTGTGTTCTCAGAACTGAATGAGCATTTTAATTGCTGTGAGAAACAGATTAAGACTGTTTGTATCACTCATTGAGTAATGAGTTTCTTGAAACCGAGAATCACAAAATTTTAAAAATAAAAGAATTCTAAAATTATTTAATAGTCTGTTATATCTCAAACACTTTTGAATGGATTTGTTCCCTAACTTCATATACTCATATCAACTGATGAACTTGTGTCTGTCTACATCACCCCCTCATTGAATGCCTAATTTATTACAGAATTATGGCCCTTTGTTTGACTTAGAATTTTCCACTCTAATGTTGTATAATGACCTGTTAACACATTTTTTCTCAAACATTGAATTGATTGTTCCCAAACTTCATGTACACGTAACAACTGATTACCTCATGTCCTCCTACATCACAAATTGTTGATGCCTAAATTATTACAGAATCACAGCCCTTTATTTGAATTTGTTTTTTTCCACTCCATAATGATTTCACTCCGTAATGAACTTCATGTGGCTTTCACTTTAACGCTTTTTATAGATTGTTATTACACCTAACATACAGTTCACACGTGATGATATAATGTGTATCTGCATTTAATAATGGGTTTTTCGATTCTGCAATTTGTTTGACAGAATTATGTTTTAATTAGAATTTCTTTCACATTAAGAAATTAACAGATATTTTAGACATTTATTATTATTCATTTTTAGCTCGACTGATCAGAGATCAGCAGAGCTTATGCCGTGGTGCGGCGTCCGTTGTCAGTCTGTCTGCCTGTACGTCCGAGTTTACAGGAGCGCCTTGTGTGTCTTTTTTTATGTATAAAGTATACTTGTGTGACTTTTTTATGTGACTGACACACAAGCAAGTATGTCTCTATGCGCAGGAAACAGTCTATTTCTTCATTTAAAGCAATAAAAAATTGCAGTCACACAAGGGCATGGCCATCTTTGTTTACATAGAGTTTGTATAGTAAAAATTTGTAGCGACTACTCCTCTGAAACTACTTGGCGGATTTTCATGAATCTTCACAGGAATGTTGCCCTTGATGTCTTGTTGATCCTAGCAAAATTTCAGGTCGACCGGAAATTCAAGATGGCTGCCACGGCTAAAAATACAAGTTTGTAGCGCCTACTTCTTGAAAACTATAAGTGATATTGATATGCGTCTTTTCCTAAAATGATCAGTATGACATGATGTTGATCCTTGTCGAAAATTATTTTGATTCGACGTTAAACATGACTGCCAGCGGCCATCTTTGTTTACATTGAGTTATATAATGAAAACTTGTAGCGACTACTCCTCTGAAACTACTTGATGGATTTTCATGAAACTTCACACGAATGTTGCTCTTGATGTCTTATTGATCCTAACAAAATTTCAGCTTGGCCGGAAATTCAAGATGGCCGCCATGGCTAAAAGTAGATTTTCAAAAAACAAGTTTTTAGCGACTACATCTTGAAAACTATAAGTGATATTGATATAGGAGTTTTTCTAAAATGATCAGTATGATATGATGTTGATCCTTGTCAAAAATTATACATGGCCGCCAGCGGCCAGTGGCCATCTTTGTTTACATAGAGTTATATAATGAAAACTTGTAGCGACTACTCCTATGAAACTATTTGATGGATTTTCATGAAACTTCACAGGAATGTTGACCTAGCTATCAAAAATCTATCAGTAGAGCTTCAAGGTCATTGACCTCTTGTTCCCATTATCGGCTTAAGCAGAAAAGCGGGGTATTCATCACCTTCAGTGATAGTTTAGTTTTTGACTAATGTCACTATGTGTCAATGTCCAATTAACCTGGAACACCACCCACTTTTTCCTGTATAGAACTACTACTGCTTTCCTCAAGAATCAACACTTTCTCACAAGTCAAGCTGGCGTGGCGCAGTCGGTAGCGTGGCGGATTTGTAACTGAAGGCCCCGGGTTCAATCCTCCGTGGTGCCACTGAGTTCCGTCGGTGTGTTCTTGGGCAAGACACTTTCCCTTAGCCCCGTCCGTCGGATGGGGACGTAAACCGGGCGGTCCTGTGTATCGGTCTATCCTCCGAGCATGTTAAAGACCCATAGGAATCTTTTCAATAATAAGAGTAGGGCAGGTTTTCAGATTCCTATGTATCCTTCCCCTCTCTCTGGGGCAGCTCTAAATAACCATTACTGTGTTGATGAGCCGTTAAACAACATTCAATTCAATTCAATTCCCCGTGAGAGGCGAACCCACAGTGAGAGGCGAAAAGGTGTCAAATGCATCGTCTTCACCATCCCGGATTGCCTTTTCTAAAGCCTAAAGGAACAATATAATGAACATGTTACCAAGACAATTCATGTTGCTTACATCTGTATACACTCCGGCATTCCTCAGATAATGATGGAATAAATGCCATGATCCAAGTTATTTGCTTGTCAAAAAAATAAAACAACAGAAATACCCGTACTCATTACAATAATTAGAACACAGTGTTGGTTTTATAAGCTCGTCTATTCGAAGACTATTCGTGTTGTTTCAGTCAATTCTTACACATATATGTTATTGCCCCCTCGCCCCCTACCCCCTCCCCCTCCCCCACCTCTCACCCCCCTCCCCCCACTTGAAACTCATATATATATTTTTAGCTCTACTGATCAGAGATCAGCAGAGCTTATGCCGTGGTGCGGCGTCCGCCGTCCGTCTGTCCGTCCGTCCGTTAACTTTTATTTGTAGCGACTACTCCTCTGAAACTACTGAATGGATATTCATGAAACTTTACAGAAATGTTGCCCATAAAGTCTAGTTGATCCTAGCAAAAATTCATGTTGATGTGAAATCCAAGATGGCCGCCAAAGCTAAAAATAGATTTTCAAAATACAAGTTTGTAGCGACTACTTCTTGAAAACTATAAGTGATATTGATATGGGACTTTTTCTAAAATGATCAGCATGACATGATGTTGGTCCTTGTTAAAAATCGTTTTGATTCAACGTTAAACATGGCTGCCAGCGGCCATCTTTGTTTACATAGAGTTATATAGTAAAAACTTGTAGCGACTACTTCTCTGAAACTACTTGGCGGATTTTCATGAAACTTTACAGGAATGTTGCTCTTAATGTCTAATTGATCCTAGCAAAATTTCAGATCGACCAGAAATTCAAGATGGCCACCACAGCTAAAAATAGATTTTTAAAAAATAAATTTGTAGCGACTACTTCTTGAAAACTATAAGTGATATTGATATGGGACTTTTTCTGAAATGATCAGCATGACATGATGGTTATCCGAGTCGAACATTATTTTGATTCGATGTTAAACGTGGCTGCCAGTGGCCATCTTTGTTTACATAGAGTTATATAATGAAAACTTGTAGCGACTACTCCTCTGAAACTACTAAACGGATTTTCATGAAACTTCACAGGAATGTTGCTCTTGATGTCTAATTGATCCTAGCAAAATTTCAGGTCGGCCGGAAATTCAAGATGGCCACCATGGCTAAAAATAGATTTTCAAAATACAAGTTTGTAGCGACTACGGTACTTCTTGAAAACTATAAGTGATATTGATATGGGACATTTTCTAAAATGATCAGCATGACATGATGTTGGTCCTTGTCAAAAATCGTTTTGATTCGATGTTAAACATGGCTGTCAGCGGCCATCTTTGTTGACATAGACTTATATTATGAAAACTTGTAGCGACTACTTCTCTGAAACTACTTGACGGATTTACATGAAACTTCACAGGAATGTTGCTCTTGATGTCTAATTGATCCTAGCAAAATTTCAGGTCGGCCCGGAAATTCAAGATTTCCGCCACGGCTAAAAATAAATTTTCAAAAAACAAGTTTGTAGCGACTACTTCCTGAAATCAAAATCAATCAGTAGAGCTTCAAGGTCATTGACCTCTTGTTTTTACATATTTCTGTGTTGCTTTTGTCAATTCATACACATGTTGCCACTTCCCCCCTGCCTCCCCAGCCCCGCCACGCCCCCTACCCCCACCCCCCACACACACACTCGAAACTAGAATATTTTATTTAATCTTTATTTATTTTTTACATATTTCTGTGTTGTTTTGGTCAATTCTGACACATAGCTTCTTAGACATATATCACATATATGTTGCTCCCTCCCCACCACCCCACCCCCCCAAAAATTTTGTGTAGTTTTGGTCAGTTCTTACACATAGCTATGTTGCGCCCCCAACCCTACCCCACATTGTTTTAACCTGGTTTCTGATGGTATATACTAGCTATATAATTTATTATTCTCTGAAAAATCGCATAGTCGAGCTGCGCTGTTCTCCGACAGCTCTTGTTATATTTGAGGTCGAAATTCAGCCTCATTCCACTTCCAAAAAGTATGCGTTGTTTTCCCCACAGAAAACTCCCCTCCACACACTAAAAACACATTTGATTAGTGAATCGATATGTACGTTTATTGCTGGATTAATATTTACAGATTGCCATGTACGTGTGTCCTAAGTGTAATGGTGGGGGAAAACATACATAGGAACATACTTAATAAATACACTTTGTAAAATACAAATATTTACTTTTAAGTCTTAGAACTTGAAAATCTTTGGTGTTTTTTTTGTTATTGAAGTGTTTTGGAAGCCCTATAGAGGGAAATACCCACTAGTGTTAACAATAAACAGTGATTCACTTATATATTTATGTATACTGCACATGACCAATCCTTGCAGTAAACAATACTGATAAAAATCCCCAGTTTGTTCAATATGAACTGAAGGTTTAATATGTAGTGTAACAGTTACATTTCAAATGAGGATAGGCTTATTATAAAAGTAGTACATCACTATGGGTATATGTAAGTAACCAATATATCAATACTGGTAATACCTTCTCATGTGTAGCAGGCAGTATTCATAAAAGTAGAACTACATACCTTTAGACTGGAGTGTATGTTGTGTGCCAATTATAGATCTAAGTCATGTACATTCATAATCATTGAAGTATTACTAGTGTTATTAGTGTTTAAAATAGCACCCACACCACCACCCCACCCCTACCCACTTATAGCCATGTTAATTCGGAAATTGTGGTAAATTGTTAACAATATAAGAATAATAATTATACAGTAGTTAAATTGTATTGTGTTTGCTTTAAACAGGAAATGAAATTGTAATTAATGTATGTTCCATTAGGTTATATTTGGACAGCAACCTCAGAGGGAGATGATATTTAGAACAGTGTTCCCATTCACTCACATATGTGCGTGAATCACGCATGAAAACAAAAAATCACGCACAGAAAACTGACCTCGTACGTGCATGCACGCACAGAAAAAACACAAAAAAAACACAAAAAAAACAAACTGTTGTCAACTTGAATATTACACTGTGCTGTGTATTGTAATGCCTTCAGTAGCAAACAAGAAAAACTTGATGCAAAGCATCAATTCGGCGCCAAAATTTTGAAGAATTAAAACATACGTTATTAAATAACAGTACACGTGTTTATCAGTTATTTTAACTATCTTATCATCAGTACTAAACCTTGGTATATTTAGTGGTCATGGACATAATATTAACAAACGTTGCTATGTTGACTTGGTTAAATGTATTTTGAATTAACTAGGTCATTCAGACAATTTTCCAAACGGTTTCGTTGCAGGACTTTCCTTAAAATGGGTTAAATGAATTGACTGCATTAGGTTTAAATAAATAGTTTATGGAAAGATAAGGTGATGAATGCCGAGTGATTACAAAGTCGTTGTTGAAACATTTGGAGAGAAAGCTAAGTAAGCCAAGAATTAATGGACAATGCACTTCACATATCTGTTTGAATTTTTAACGTCGTTTTTATGCCATGAAGGGCCAACAGACGATCAGTTTTAGACTAATTGTTTTTGTTTTGTTATTAAACCTAGTACTGTATCAAATGAACCATCTATACAGGTAACTGATAATCTACTCATTTGAATTAGTGGCTGGAGACGAGGGACAATAAGACACAATGTTGCATGTCAATCATTATAAAGGGTGTACGCTATAGAAATAGTGTCATGTTTAAAGACAACATGGTACTGTCTGAGGATCCAACTGACCTCTGGATTCAAAGCCCAGTGCGCTACTAACAGTGGTAATGCCGACTTTTTCAGTTGTAATTTGAAATGAATCTGCTATTTAATAGCACTTGTGAATATGATCATGCTATTTTTATTTATACCCGTAAAAAAAACTCAAAAAAAACACACACAAATATACAGTTTTATAAAAAAAAATGGCACAGGAAGAAAACAATTTAATAAAATGGGTATTCAAGCACATGGACAGGTAAAAATTTAACTGAGATTATTGAAATTTTAAAAAGAAAATTGGTAAATGTTGATATTTATGTTTGTTGGTCTGTCCTAAGGGTCTGGTGCTGATTCTAAGATATCCAGGCACCAAGTGCCTATTGGACTGCTACAGTTAGGATGATGTTCGACATTTCCATGAAAATGGGAGTAATGCAGAAATGACCGCGCTCGACATCTCCATAAACATGAGAGAAATGCAGAAATGACTGCGGTCGACATCTCTATGAAAAGAAGATAATGCAGGAATAACAGCACTCGAAATCTCTGTAAAAGTGAGAGTAATGCGCAATGACAGCGCTCGACATCTCCATAAAAATGGGAGTGATGCAGAAATGACAGCGCTCGACATCTCCATGATAATGGGAGTAATGCAGAAATGACAGCACTCGACATCTCCGTGAAAATGAGAGTAATGCAGAAATGACAGCTCTCGACATCTCCATGAAAATGACACCGCTCGACATCTCCATGATAATGGTAGTAATGCAGAAATGACCGCTCGACATCTCCATGATAATGGGAATAATGCAGAAATGACAGCGCTCGACATCTCCATAAAAATGAGAGTAATGTAGAAATGACAGAGCTCAACATCTCTATGAAATGACTGTATTGCAGGAATAAAAACGGTCGACATCTCTGTAAAAGTGAGAGTAATGCGCAATGACAGCGCTCGAGTCATGCAGAAATGACAGTGCTCGACGTCTCCATGAAAATGAGAGTAATGCAGAAATGTCAGTGCTCGACATCTCCATGAAAATGAGAGTAATGCAGAAATGACAGCGGTCGACATCTCCATAAAATGGGAGTAATGCAGAAATGACAGCGGCCGACATCTCCACGACAATCGGTGTAATGCAGAAATGACAGCGGTCGACATCTCCATAAAATGGGAGTAATACAAAAATGACAGCGGTCGACATCTCAATGAAAATGAGTGTAATGCAGAATTGACAGCGGTCGACATCTCCATGAAAATAGGAGTAATGCAGAAATGACAGCAGTCGACATCGCCATGATAATGGGAGTAATGCAGAAATGACAGCGGTCGACATCTCCATAAAATGAGAGTAATGCATGAATGACAGAGGTCGACATCACCATAAAATGGGAGTAATGCAGAAATGACAGCGGTCAACATCTCCATGAAAATGGGAGTAATGCAGAAATGACAGCGGCCGACATCTCCATGAAAATGGGAGTAAAGTAAAAATGACAGCGGTCGACATCGCCATGAGCACATGTAAAACACTGGGCGTGAGACATACACCCGTGAGGAATTTCCTAACTAGGCATGGGACCCTTACGAGACATTTTGAAATGTCAACTTTGGTCGGACACCCGCAACCCCCCATAACAAACCGTAAGGATATACTTTAAATCGAGAGAATTTATTTAGTGTAGATTTATTTAAACCGTTTCCATTTATTTAAATTTGGTGCAGTCCATGTTAAATAGTGAAAAAAAATCATGTTTTTGATCTAAATATGTTTTTTTAAAACAGCGCACTATTGTTCCATTTCATAATTTCAGTCCTTATTTATTTTGAAGAACTTTGCCGCGATGTGTTAGCGAACATTGCCGCAACTTTGCAGCGAACATCACCACAAGCATCACCAGAACAGTGCAGAGAAACATTTTATGCAAATGAAGTTTGCTGCAAAGTTGCAGCGAACATCGCCAGAAGATTACAGCTAAAAGCATTATGCAAATGAAGTTTGCTGCAAAGTTGCCGCACACTTTTACCATGCAAATGAGGTCTGCGGCAAAGTTGCGGTGAACATCGCCGGAACATCACCAGAACCTCACTTGCATATTTGTTCGCTGCAACTTTGCCACAGACCTCATTTGCATGATAAAAGTGTACCGCAACATCGCCGCAAACTTGTTCGCCGCAGCTTTGCAGCAATGTTTGCCGCAGAGTTGCAGCAAATAGTCGCCAGAAGCCTATATTTTTGGTAAGGGTAAGGTTATACATAAGTTAATTTTATAACTTAGTAAATGACATGATCCACCCAATTTGAACAAACTTGAAAGGTCAATGCTAAGATGCTTAACATAATGTTTCATGAAAATTTCAGTGTTGGTTACTGAGAAGAAGACAGATGGATGACAGCCTATGGTAAAGCTGATCTTGCACTAGCCAGTTCAGCTTAGAAAACAATATAAAATGCAGTGTCCAATCTAGGATCTAAAAAGCAGGGGGGATTTTCCCCCCTTCCTCTAAAAATGTGGGGGGATTTTCAAAAGTAAAGGGGGATGGGTTCAAACAAATCTATTACACCCTTTTCATAACACCATTTCGACTGGAAGTCGCATAATTTTGAATATTTTTGATTCCGAGTCTGCGCTCATAAATCTACTTTCGTTTTCAATACATTTGTCTGCATTTGACAGTCAAAATGAAGCATTACAAAATTAGCGATTTCCCGTAAACAAAATTTAAATGCCAAAACTTTCCGATATATCATCGTATTTTCTCATTTCTTAGCAACATTTAATGTAATTTGGCAATAATAATTAATCAAAACGATTTAAAAACGAGAACAATGTGAAAACATTTGAAACGCAGATATTACGAACGATAAATTTCGTTAATTTTTCTAAAATTCGTATTACGCATTTGCCTCGTTTTCAGTCAAAATGCAGGGAGACATCGTTTTAATGAAATGATTTTGTATAATTTTTGAATTATTGGTGCATCATTTCTTACAAAAATTCAAGAAATCGCTAAGCAGTTTTATCTCTTGTATTTTATATCTTATTCTGGTGCGTTTTATAGCATGCTTTAAATGCCATTTAAACATTTTTAATTACAATCCAAACATACTCAACTATCAGTCCTTTTGATTCCCCATGGCTAAGGTCAAAGTACTGCCTAAGGTCAAAGTACTACCACAGTATATCCGGCGCCCTCAAGGGGCGCCGAACAATAAAGTATGTTGAAAGGTTTAAAAATCTTAAAAATTCATAGTGTACTCTCTAAATTTTTAGTGTACCCCTAACATTTAACAGTAGAGGGTACATGTACCCCCAAATGAAAAAGTCAGTGGGAACACTGTAGAATGAAGTGTCACATCAGACTCTGCCTCCGCAAAGGAGCGGACCCATGCGGGGCAGAGGTCTGTAGCTCTAAAGCACAAGACCTTATCCACTGAACTACTATAAAAAATATTGACTTAAGATCATTTAACACAAATCTATTCTCTATAATACTACTACTTGCATTAGAATGCACTTATTAATATCCTGGTTCTTAAAGGGACACATGGTCTCTTGAAGAGTTTTTAGCTCTACTGATCAGAGATCAGCAGAGCTTTTGCCGTCGTGCGATGTCCGTCCGTAAACTTTTTTTTGTAGCGACTACTCCTCTGAAACAACTGAATGGATTTTCATGAAACTTTACAGAAATGTTGCCCATGATGTCTAGTTGATCCTAGCAAAAATTCATGTTGATGTGAAATCCAAGATGGTCGACAAATCTAAAAATAGGTTTTTAAAAAACAAGATTGTAGCGACTACTTCTTGAAAACTATAAGTGATATTGATATGGGACTTTTTCTAAAATGATCAGCATGACATGATGTTGGTCCTTGTCGAAAATCGTTTTGATTCGACGTTAAACATGGCTGCCAGTGGCCATCTTTGTTTACATAGAGTTATATAATGAAAACTTGTAGCGACTACTCCTCTGAAAATACTTGACGGATTTTCATGAAACTTCACAGGAATGTTGCTCTTGATGTCTAATTGATCCTAGCAAAATTTCAGGTCGGCCGGAAATTCAAGATGGCCACCAGGGCTAAAAATAATTTTTCAAAATCAAGTTTGTAGCGATTACTCCTCTGAAACTACTTGACGGATTTTCATGAAACTTCACAGGAATATTGCTCTTAATGTCTAATTGATCCTAGCAAAATTTCAGGTCGGCCGGAAATTCAAGATGGCCACCAGGGCTAAAAATAATTTTTCAAAATCAAGTTTGTAGCGATTACTCCTCTGAAACTACTTGACGGATTTTCATGAAACTTCGCAGGAATATTGCTCTTGATGTCTAATTGATCCTAGCAAAATTTCAGGTCGGCCGTAAATTCAAGATGGCTGCCACGGCTAAAAATAAATTTTCAAAATACAAGTTTGTAGCGACTACTTCTTGAAAACTATAAGTGGTATTGATATGGGACTTTTTCTAAAATGATCAGCATGACATGGTGTTGGTCCTTGTCAAAAATTGTTTTGATTCTAAGTTAAACATGGCTGCAGCGGCCATCTTTGTTTACATAGAGTTATATAGTAAAAACTTGTAGCGACTACTCCTCTGAAACTACTTGGCGGATTTTCATGAAACTTGATAGGAATGTTGCTCTTAATGTCTAATTGATCCTAGCAAAATTTCAGATCAGCCAGAAATTCAAGATGGCCGCCACAGCTAAAACTAGATTTTTAAAAAATAAGTTTGTTACATATATAGCGACTACTTCTTGAAAACTATATAAAGTGATATTGATATGTGACTTTTTCTAAAATGATCAGCATGACATGATGGTTATCTGAGTCAAACATTATTTTGATTCGGCGTTACACATTACTGCCAGTGGCCATCTTTGTTTACATAGAGTTATATAATGAAAACTTGTAGCGACTACTCCTCTGAAACTACTTGACGGATTTTCATGAAACTTCACAGGAATGTTGCTCTTGATGTCTAATTGATCCTAGCAAAATTTCAGGTTGGTCGGAAATTCAAGATGGCCACCATGGCTAAAAATAGATTTTCAAAAAAATACAAGTTTGTAGCGACTACTTCTTGAAAACTATAAGTGATATTGACATGGGACTTTTTCTAAAATGATCAGCATGACATGATGTTGGTCCTTGTCAAAAATCGATTTGATTCGATGTAAAACATGGCTGTCAGTGGCCATCTTTGTTTACATAGAGTTATATTATGACTTGTAGCGACTACTCCTCTGAAACTACTTGATGGATTTTCATGAAACTTCACAGGAATGTTGCTCTTGATGTCTAATTGATCCTAGCAAAATTTCAGGTCGGCCGGAAATTCAAGATGACCGCCACTTCCAAAAAACAGGTTTGTAGCGACGAGCTTCAAGGTCATTGACCTCTTGTTATTGTTATAAGTTAAAATTAGGATCTTGATTTATAATCCAGTATCATTTTGACTTTAAACCTACTTGCATATAATTAAATAACATTGTGAGTTTTCATTATACTCACTTTTTTGAAGAAAAGGGAATATTAAAATCGCCTCCGTCTGTCCGTCCGTTACCTCACCTCCTCCTAAACTGCTGAACCGAATTCAACCAAACTTGGGATATGATTTCACCATATGATGACGGCGTGCAAGAGCCACATTATTTTTGGCTCCGAGCCCAGGGGCCATCAGTGGGGGTCAAAAGGTCAAAAGGTCAAATACAGTAAAATTCAATTACACTGTCATTTTTCCATGTTTTTGCACATGTAATTTGGTGCATGTATGCAATCGTTTAAGAAAGAAAAACAACATATCAAATGAATTTAGTATTTTGAACTTGGACTTCTGCCCGGGGGCCCAGCAGGTGGGGGTGGAGGGGAGGATTTGGAGTTGTTGTTTTTAGCTCTACTGATCAGAGATCAGCAGAGCTTATGCCGTGGTGCGTCGTCCGTCCGTCTGTCCGTCTGTCCGTCCGTTAACTTTTATTTGTAGCGACTACTCCTCTGAAACTACTGGATGGATATTCATAAAACTTTACAGAAATGTTGCCCATGAAGTCTAGTTGATCCTAGCAAAAATTCATGTTGATGTGAAATCCAAGATGGCCGCCAAAGCTAAAAATAGATTTTTTAAATTCAAGTTTGTAGCGACTACTTCTTGAAAACTATAAGTGATATTGATATGGGACTTTTTCTAAAATGATCAGCATGACATGATGTTGGTCCTTGTCGAAAATCGTTTTGATTTGACGTTAAACATGGCTGCCAGTGGCCATCTTTGTTTACATAGAGTTATATAATGAAAACTTGTAGCGACTACTCCTCTGAAACTACTTGGCGGATTTTCATGAAACTTTACAGGAATGTTGCTCTTAATGTCTAATTGATCCTAGCAAAATTTCAGGTCGGCCGGAAATTCAAGATGGCCGCCATGGCTAAAAATAGATTTTCAAAATACAAGTTTGTAGCGACTACTTCTTGAAAACTACAAGTGATATTGATATGGGACTTTTTCTAAAATGATCAGCATGACATGATGGTTATCTGAGTCAAACATTATTTTGATTCGGCGTTACACATTACTGCCAGTGGCCATCTTTGTTTACATAGAGTTATATAATGAAAACTTGTAGCGACTACTCCTCTGAAACTACTTGACGGATTTTCATGAAACTTCACAGGAATGTTGCTCTTGATGTCTAAATGATCCTAGCAAAATTTCAGGTCGGCCGGAAATTCAAGATGGCCGCCACGGCTAAAAATAGATTTTCAAAATACAAGTTTGTAGCGACTACTTCTTGAAAACTATAAGTGATATTGATATGGGACTTTTTCTAAAATGATCAGCATGACATGATGTTGATCGTTGTGGAAAATCGTTTTGATTTGACGTTAAACATGACTGCCAGCGGCCATCTTTGTTTACATAGAGTTATATAGTAAAAACTTGTAGCGACTACTCCTCTGAAACTACTTGACGGATTTTCATGAAACTTCACAGGAATGTTGATCTTGATGTCTAGTTGATCCTAGAAAAATTTCAGGTCGGCCGGAAATTCAAGATGGCCGCCACAGCTAAAAATAGATTTAAAATAAATAAGTTTGTAGCGACTACTTCTTGAAAACTATAAGAGATATTGATATGGGACTTTTTCTAAAATGATCAGTATGACATGATGTTGGTCCTTGTCGAAAATCGTTTTGATTTGACGTTAAACATGGCTACCAACGGCCATCTTTGTTTACATAGAGTTATATAATGAAAACTTGTAGCAACTACTCCTCTGAAACTACTTGACGGATTTTCATGAAACTTCACAGGAATGTTGCTCTTTATGTCTTATTGATCCTAGCAAAATTTCAGGTCGGCCGGAAATTCAAGATGGCCGCCACGGTTAAAAATAGATTTTCAAAAAACAAGTCTTTAGCGACTACTTCCTGAAATCAAAATCAATCAGTAGAGCTTCAAGGTCATTGACCTCTTGTTTGTAATTATATCTGAAATGAAACATTATGATGATGACTTTGCACTCAGGGGGGTTCAAAAGGTCAAATACACTAAAAATTCAATGACACTGTCATTTTTCCATATTTTTGCAAATAACTTGTAAGTAATCGTCTATAAAAGATAAACAACATATCAAACAATTTTATTATTTCGAACTCGGACGTTTGCCAGTGGGGAGGAGTGGGATTATTTTTTTCTTCTAATTATGTCTCAAATGAAATGTTATGATGATGGGATTACGCTGTAATCATTTGTTTCCTCCTATTTCATTGGTAGGGGTAAGGGCATCAAATACACTAATAATTTCAATTACAATGTCATTTTCCCATATTTGGTATAAAAGTCGTCTATGAAAGAGAGGCACAGCATGTCAAATGATTTGTTATTTAAAACTCGGACTTGGGGTTGGTAACAAGGGTCAATTTTTTTTAAAATTATATTTCAAACAAACATTTTGATTAAGGTATTACAGTGTATAATAATATGTTTTTCTTCTGTATGTGTGTGTGGTGGTGATGGTTCGCGGGTAGTGGGGAGTGGAGGTTGTAAGGGGCGTCATAAGGTCCAATATACACAAAATTCAATTTCAGTGTTTCAACCTTAGAGGTGTGCCAAGGTGCGGGAAGTGCGGCTGGGTGTGTGTGTGTGGTGGTGGTAGTCCTAAATTTGGTCAAATATCTATTTTCCTTTCTCAATAAAATGTAATGATTTTGGGAATATCAGTATAATTTGTTCCAGGTTCAACATGGGACTCTGGAATAGGGGTCAAATACACAAATACCCTAAACATTTTTTATTCATTTACAGTGTCACATGTATACAGTTTGTTTGTTTGTTTGTTTGTATAGTGTTTTACGTAATTATCAACACATATATATATGAAGGTCGATTTTTTGTGGTGGAGGCAGACCACCAACTTTTCCTGGGTAGAACCAGTACTGTACACCTCCCGCCATCCGTAAGAATCGACACTTCCTCACAAGTCGAGATCCCAGTGTATACAGAAAAGCATAAATAATACTATTTCTGGTCTGAGTATCAAAGAACGTTGGATACAGTTACATTTAAAATGGATACAGGGTTAAAGGGAATTAACCTGAATGTGGGTATTTGCGAAGTTTAGTGGGGGTATATAAGATTGAGCTTGTTGGTCCGTTGGTTTTTACGGTGTCAGGACGATAACTCATGAAAGGGTTGATGGATTTAAATAATATTTGGTACACGGATTTAAGACCATAAAATACAGGTCAAGTTCGACTTTGATTACAAACCACCAATTTTTGACAGGGTTATAGCCCCTTTTCAACTTAGAATTTCCCCAAAAAACGGTGTCCGGACGATAACTCATGAAAGGGTAAACAGATTTAAATAATTTTTAGTACACGGATTTAAGACCATAAAATACAGGTCAAGTTCGACTTTGGTTACAAGTCACCAATTTTTGATGGAGTTATGGCCCCTTTTCAACTTAGAATTTGCCCAAAAAACGGTGTCCGGACGATAACTCATGAAGGGGTCGACGGATTTAAATAATTTTTTTGGTACACGGGTTTAAGACCATAAAATACAGGTCAAGTTCGACTTTGGTTACAAACCACTAATTTTTGATGGAGTTGTGGCCCCTTTTCAACTTAGAATTTGCCAAAAAAATGCTACTGTCAACTCAGAGGAACCTGCTAATTGGGGTTTGTGTTAAATTTAAACAATTTAAACATCCTCTTCATGACCATGTCTCTTTTTATTACACTTATACATCTTTGACTTGAACGGTGTAACACACAATTTTTTGTTAGTCTTCTTCCCTGATCACTACCAATATTGAAAACTTCTTGTTTATTTCATATTTGGTAGTTTAAATAAATTGTTTGCCATTGTCTAAATTGTATGAATATTTTGTAGCGGGAGGGTCGGATTTCTAATGTTGTAATAACTTGTGGCCCGACCCAATTTCCATGTACATTTATTGGAAATAAATATGTTTAAACTAGACCATTGTTTTCTTGCGGTTGCCATGTTTGTGTGACAAGGCGGTATTGTGGGGGTATTAATCACTTTCACTCTAGTTTTTAGCATATTTTAAATGTGATCCAAATACAAAATCCCTTGCAAGTTTAAATTCCAACTCAGTTTCTAAAATATCAAATAACACAGACCAGTGTCTTTTAAAAGTCCTCAAATTACTTTTTGTGGAAAGATTATCACCTTCCCAATTGTGAATGCTCATTTTAAGGAGTGGGGAAAAGGAAAGGCTGAAGCCACTTTTTCATGTGATATGAACCTCTTTTCTCTTATACGGGCCTTTACTTTTGTCATAAGTGATCTAACTTTATAACAATAAACTTTTTTTCAGAAGCACCAGTGAATGATGTCGTATGAAACCTTGGGAAACTATAGCCAACATGTACCATCTGGGGAATTACCCACAGATGTGGAACAAGATACGCCCCCACACGGACACTACACACCGGCATTAAACCCTCCAGGGAACTTTGTTTCCTTACACAGAGCAAACATAAGTAGCAACTATACCCCGCGGCATCCTCTCATCACTGGAAGGTCCACTTTTACTTCTCCAGGGGCCTCTTCTTTTCAGAACTCTCAAAGTGAAGATATTGCCCCTGAAATACACCCATATGAGGGCTACAAACTTGAAAGTAAAAGATTAGAGACATTTCATGACTGGCCTCCTACTGCAGTTGTGACTAAAGAAGACTTGGCGAGAAATGGTTTTATAAGTTTACATGTGGCAGATAGAGCGCAGTGTGTCTTTTGTAGAGGTGTTTTATCTAACTGGGAGGCAGGTGACATTGTTGCAGACGAACACAAACGACATTGTCCAGAATGTCCATTTGCATTTGGTTACGAATGTGGTAACATCCCTTTAAATCAGGTTGTGACGTCACAAAGAACTTACCATCCTCAGCGAGTGGTATCTCTCTCGAGTCCTGTTCCACAACAACAATCGCAGGTGTACAACACGACTGTTAAAATACCTGTACAACCACAGAATGTGTCCCAGCATAGAGTGCATGTTGTTCCTCCTCCGCCATTTGACAAAGATGTCAATATCTGTGGCGGCAGTGTGACATTGGGTGGTGGCAGTGGAAGCTCGGGAAATTTTGTATATCAAAATGCAGCGGATGCTAGGGGTATTTCAGATAATACATTTACAAGTCTACCTTCTCTACCCAGTGGTCCGCAGAGTATAATGGCAGGACAGCCTGCTGCTTCAACAAATGAACCCAAATATAAAGCGTGGGAGGAGGAGGGCACTCGATTAAGGTCATTTGTCGGATGGCCGTCACAGATGACTCAGAAACCACTTGACCTTGCCAGGGCAGGACTTCTGTATATGGGTATGTCTTTTAATAAAATGTCCTGATTCTTGAAAGGGACTAGAAGCCATATGGAAGAGTGATTGAAACGATCCAAATACCTAGCAATGGAAAACCTCATAATGTGCTTCAGTTTCACTCCCATTAAATGGAGACACATGCAACCTTAGGTTTTCATTATTTTTTGTGAAACCTTTTGGTTTCGAAAACTTGGTGACTTAGCGGGTTTTTGTTGTTAAATCCTAAATATTAATTCATATGGGTTTCATATTGCTAGCAGGTGTTCATATAATTGAATAAACATGTATTTCGATCAAAACAGAGTTTATATAGCCTTAAAGCAAAGTATGATTTATACAACAAAAACTAGCCGAGTAGTTGAGTTTTCCAGACATTAACAGTACATAAATCGGGTGGATCATAGGGCCTGGTTTACTGCATATGCTGATTTAATATGAAACTGAAACACATTATGATTATTTTATTGTGTCGCCTTCATAGCATGACATTGGCTTTGCTAACATGGAAAGTATTTGACCTACCGGTATGTTCAGGAAACTTCATAACAGCTTAATTTTACCCCAAGGAACCTCGTTACAAATGTCCAATGACTTTCATTTGATTTTCTTGAAACTTTAACCTCCAACCTCAAATATATAGCTCATAACTTCATATTAGCACATGGCAGGTGACAAATATTCTGTGGAACTCTCTTCTAGTTTGTATTTCGATTGATGTCTACTGTTCTTCAAGATGGCTTCAAACACTTCAAAAAATAGCCAAAGACTTCATATGGAGTTATACAAGACTAGTGTACTGGGAGTGGTACCACCGGTATATAAATTGGAGACTGGACCTGATACATGTATTTTTGTAATCATGCGGGCAATGCTGAATATTACTATTTGAGTTCCAACCATTTGAACTTTTTTTATTTTAGACAGCTTGAACTTGTAGGTGCATAAATTAAATTTGTGTTTCAAAACAATAATTAAAAAAGGTAATTTTATTGAACTGTTTTGGGTCACTCGATCAAGGTCTTTTTTGCTTTTCCAGATGGCATACTGTGTGATCTTGAGCAAATCTAGTTCCTTTATAATTAATAATACATGTACATGTAGGTTTGTCTTGATATTTTAACAAAACATGCTAATGTGGTTAAAACACATGCATAACAGTTACATTTATTTTGTCTTCCAAATTAGACCCTAGGAATCTTTATATGAGGTATCTTGCTGTCTTGCCCGGAGGGGCACCTGGGGTCTTCCTCCACCAATTGAAGCTGGAAAAGTCATCATATGACCTTAGCTGTTGGTGCGACTATAAAAAAAACAAAATCGAAATTAGACGTGACATAAAAGTATTTTATGATTTCTGTACAAAAGGTTCTGGTGATCGCTGCAAGTGTTTCTGGTGCGGTGGTGAGCTTTATGACTGGGAACCAGAAGATGTGCCCTGGGAGGAGCATGCCAAGTGGTTCTCACATTGTAACTATGTGAGGCGCTGCAAGGGAGACCAGTATATACAATATGTCAAAGATAAACAGGTGAGAAATGGTGGGGAACCAGTACATACAGGTGGGTAATGGTCGGGAACCAGTACATATGATACATGTACAGTATGTAATGGTGGGAAATAATCAGCTATAATTGGATAATCAGCTATGCCAAAGATAAACAGGTGTGTAATGGTGGGGAACCAGTGCATACAATATGTGTAATGGTGAGGAACCACAACATACAGAATGTGTAATGGTTGGGAACAAGTACATACAGAATGTGTAATGGTGGGGAACCAGTACATACACGTGTAGCAGTGGCGAACCAGTTCATACAGTATGTCAAAGACAAACGTGGGTAATTATGGGAGACAGGTACATACAGGTGGGTTATGGTGGGGAACCAGTACATACAGTATGTGTAATGGTTGGGAATCAGTAAATGGAACCAGTAAATACAAATGTTTAATGGTGGGGAACCAATACATACAAATGTGTAATGGTGGGAAACTAATACATATAAATGTGTAATGTTGGGGAACCAGTACATACAGTAGGTCAGTTTGTTTGTTTGTTTGTTTGGTGTCTTATGTCATTTTCAACAATGTAAGGTTATATATGACAGTAAATATTTCGGGTGGAGGTACCACACACTTTTCCTGCGTAGAACCAATACTACTCCTGTCATCCGTAAGAGTCGACACTTCCTTACAAGTCGAACTCCCAGTGGGATTCGAGCCCAAAGCATTGAGATAATTGGTGGATAATTATGAGAACCAGTACATACCGTAATTTCAAGATAAACAGGTGGATTATTATGGGGAACCAGTACGTACAGTAAGATAAACAAGAAAATGGTTAACTAAATAATTTGGTTAGTCAGATTGATTGATACAAGAGCTACCATATAGACATAACATTTAGATAATAAATCACCTATTTTTTGTTGAGTTCTTTAAATAGTTATCACAATGGTGTCCATGGTTAGTGCGTCCCAAAATGTAATGTTTGCATTTAGCTCATTTTCAGGGGCTATTTCCTCACAAACTGAATCTGTCAAAAATAGGTCACCATTATTGACCTTGACCTACTTTTTGAACATTAACCCCGTCAGCTCGGCATGCTGACCACAGCCATGTACATGTACCTGTTTAATGTCAACTGTCTATTTTACGTTCCCAATTAGAATGGGCTGATAGTGGAATCGCCAAGTGTTGACCTGTTGGGTAACCCCCATGTCCTGGCTGTTCTACAGAATGGTTATACACAAGAACAAGTACTAGAAGTCTTCAACAGATTTGGTAAGATTATTTTCCTCGGTTTGTAAACTGAGTATCACAGACAACTCCAAGAGGACAGGTGTACCTACCACATCTAATACAGGATCTGAAATTCAACATATAATCTTATTTACCTACTGGTGTGTGTCGTCACATGACATAGAAAGGTCACATGACAGCAGGAGAGTCGTATATTGGGGGTAGCTGCAGTTTCTTGTCCTGGTTAAGTGCTGGCCGCAGTTACTTGATCGCTATTATCTCTTTGACACGTCATTTGCGTCAGTAGTCGGAGCAGTTGCTGAGTCGTGGGTTTTATCTATATAGATGGTGAATCCAATGCAAGACGACAACCTATTCAGCTGAAAATGTTAAAAGTTGTTCACTCAGTCACAGTGACAAAGACCACTCATACCTTCAAAAAGAAATTTTGGATAGCTGGGTATGGCATAAATAATTTGAAAAAGCAAATTCAGACATACATGTATATGGTGGTTGTGCACCAGTAGATGCGAATTCAACAACAATGAACCGTAACATATGGCTTTGCAAACAAAATATCAATACAAAATTTCTTCGAGAAATTGAAAAATTTAAGTTTCATTCTTTTACATGATACAGTTTAATCTAAACAGAAGTATTAAAGATTTTAAGAAAATATAAAATGGGACAGTTCAAGTTGTTCTACAAATAATGTAGATTATTAGATGTATTCTTATTTCAACACTTGTTAAGGTGCGGGCAGATTTGTTGATGCCAGAACAATAGTACAAGCTATAGAGCAAACAAGGAGTGAACGACAAGCCATGCAGAACCAAGGAAATGCTTTTAATTTCGGAATGTCAGGAAACTCGTCAAACTATGGATCCACGGAAAATGTTAATCTTAGCGACAATGACATAAACATGGAAGATGACGAGGAGCCAGAATCTTCCGGGCAGGTATGTTTGCGACACGTGCATCTCTTGCAGTATCCTGTATACCAAATGAGTACTGGTCTTAGTACATGACAATGATATAATTTATGTACTTAACTATACTCGCACTTGGCAGCACCGACATATAACATTTGTATAATAATGATACTCAGTGATATGGTGTGTATTTCAGGGTAATAATATTGTATAAGGCCGTCCTTAAAATACATTTGTTTGCTGTTTCCGAATCAGGATTTTATAAGTGGGTAGGTGAAAAAAATATTTTGTCTGATGACAGTAAAATCCTTAAGAAATGAAATACACTAAAGATAGTAAAATAATGATGTTAAAATCCAATAATTGTTTATGGTCGGCCTAACAAAGGATTCCCACACTACCTTGAAACTTGGAAAAGTCCTTGAATTTTGAAAAGTTTTTTCGTTATGAACAAGTCTAGAGGAAGAAAAAAACGGACACAATAATTAAACTTTTGGCAGTTACTTTGATAGCAAATTTGTTGACCGTTATTTTTAAAATTCCAGTACTGTAATCAATGATAATTTTCCTTTTCCTGTCTTAAGCTTATAAACAAATTGTTCTGTAGTATATGTGTTGTTTTGTTATACTGAAACTCGCTTTATAATATATGTATATGAGTCAAAGTCCTGGAAATTTGAAATTTGATGACCTGGAAAACCCCTGGAATGTCCTTGAATTTTGTTACAGGAAATCTGTTGAAACCCTGAATTATTAAAGGGACACGCGGCAGTCTTGAAGTTTTTATCAAGCATCAAGTGTGTGTGTGTGTGTGAGGATTATAGTCCGTCCGCCTACGACAGGCGTCCTACCCGATGATTATTGGCACAATAGAGTCTGGACTTTTATCTGTGTATTTTTGTGTGTGATGTGATGATGATATGTCTACTTGAATCAGCGAACTCAATGGATTCTTTAAAGTGCTGCCACACTGGAATACCACGCCATAGTAGACATAGCCCGCAGTCACATTATTCCGACACTGGTCAATCAGTCATAGCACTACCCATTATTTGCTCGTCAGGCAAGGGTTACAAGTGACTACTCCATTTTCAAAGTCTTTGGTATGACACGGTCAGGGGACTCGAACCCACGACCTCCCGAATGCAAGGCAGACGCTCTAACCACTACACCACAATGCTTCGGTATCAAGCATCAATATTAGCGTCTACTTATTTATCAAGGAACATTTCGACTTAAAACCTGCTTGCATATTGTTAAATAAAATTTTGAGTTTTTGATGTTCTATGTTATTTTACCAAATGTTAAAATATAGTATTGTTGCAGTATTATCAAAAGGCAGTAATATACAAAAACGATTTGGTTTATACTATTCTTATAATTATTATTAATGATTGAAGTAATGCATGTTATTTAGAAAAACTAACGGGACGCTGCGAGTCAAAAATCAAGATCTCCTTGTGTCCCTTTAACAATAAAGAATATATTTATATAGTATTGAGAAATAGAAAATATTGTCGCTCGTTTTTTATCATACATTGTTTAAGGGCCACAGAGGTTTAAGGGCCACAGATGCTTAAGGGCCACAGGGCAATCTTGCTTTATTTTGACCCAGTATCATTATGACGGCAATAATCTTTCCATGATGATATAATGAAACACTATATATTTTATTTAAAAACTTAAGACTTTCCAGAAAAGGTAACAATCCAAATTATTAACTTTTATTTCTTATTTTACAATTTATAGCATATTGTAGCCACTTAACATATTAATGTCTAGTAATTTTACTTTAGATATTTCTTTTATTAATATGCGATAAAATGTGTGTGTTTTTCTCGTTATTGCTCAGCCAACCAGCAACCAGAATAACAGGAAGGATTCAGTCAAAGATAACGCCACAAGTGGTTCCCTACCCAACAGTGCTGCGTCGGGAAGCGAGTCAAAGAAAGGTGAGATTATTAGACCAATTTTCATAGTCATATGTTCTGTGTTGCAATAATTTGTGGGCAATGTAGTTATTAACATCTTCGCAAGAATAACACCTTGCAATGACAGAGGTAACTACGTATCGGTACTAATACGGGCAACCTATTTATGAAAATCCAGTATTTTGAAAAACACCATTTCAAGAATAACTGCTGGTAAGGACATAAATCTACAACCTCCTACTAAACAAGTGTAATGTGTGATGTGGTATACTGGTTTCTGTATTCTGATGTATTATATTTTCTGTAGTAGAATTGCCTCCTCCCCTTATAGAAGAGTCTCTTTTTATTAGCTCTACTGATCAGAGATCAGCAGAGCTTATGCCGTGGTGCGGCGTCCGTCTGTCCGTCTGTCTGTCCGTAAACTTTTATTTGTAGCGACAACTCCTCTGTAACTACTGGATGGATATTCATGAAACTTTACAGAAATGTTGCCCATAAAGTCTAGTTAATCCTAGCAAAAATTCATGTTGATGTGAAATCCAAGATGGCCGCCAAAGCTAAAAATAGAGTTTTAAAATACAAGTTTGTAGCGACTACTTCTTGAAAACTATGAGTGATATTGATATGGAACTTTTTCTAAAATGATCAGCATGACATGATGTTGATCCTTGTCAAAAATCGTTTTGATTCAACTTTAAACATGGCTGCCAGCGGCCATCTTTGTTTACATAGAGTTATATAGTAAAAACTTGTAGCGACTACTCCTCTGAAACTACTTGACGGATTGTCATGAAACTTTACAGGAATGTTGCTCTTGATGTCTAATTGATCCTAGCAAAAGTTCAGATCTGCCAGAAATTCAAGATGGCCGTCACAGCTAAAAATAGATTTTTAAAAAATAAGTTTGTAGTGACTACTTCTTGAAAACTATAAGTGATATTGATATGGGACTTTTTCTAAAATGATCAGCATGACATGATGTTGATCCTTGTGGAAAATTATTTTGATTCAACGTTAAACATGGCTGCCAGTGGCCATCTTTGGTTACATAGAGTTATATTGTAAAAACTTGTAGCGACTACTCCTATGAAACTACTTGACGGATGTTCATGAAACTTCACAGGAATGTTGCTCTTGATGTCTAGTTGATCCTAGAAAAATTTCAGGTCGGCCGGAAATTCAAGATGGCCGTCACAGCTAAAAATAGATTTTTAGCTCAACTGATCAGAGATCAGCGGAGCTTATGCCGTGGTGCGGCGTCCGTCGTCCGTCCGTCTGTCCGTCTGTCCGTCTGTCTGTCCGTAAACTTTTATTTGTAGCGACTTCACAGCTGAAACTACTGGATGGATATTCATGAAACTTTACAGAAATGTTGCCCATAAAGTCTAGTTGATCCTAGCAAAAATTCATGTTGATGTGAAATCCAAGATGGCCGCCAAAGCTAAAAATAGAGTTTTAAAATACAAGTTTGTAGCGACTTCTTCTTGAAAACTATAAGTGATATTGATATGGGACTTTTTCTAAAATGATCAGCATGACATGATGTTGATCCTAGTCAAAAATCGTTTTGATTCAACGTTAAACATGGCTGCCAGCGGCCATCTTTGTTTACATAGAGTTATATAGTAAAAACTTGTAGCGACTACTTCTCTGAAACTACTTGGCGGATTGTCATGAAACTTTACAGGAATGTTGCTCTTGATGTCTAATTGATCCTAGAAAAATTTCAGGTCGGCCGGAAATTCAAGATGGCCGTCACAGCTAAAAATAGATTTTTTAAAAATAAGTTTGTAGCGACTACTTCTTGAAAACTATAAGTGATATTGATATGGGACTTTTTCTAAAATGATCAGCATTACATGATGTTGATCCTAGTCAAAAATCGTTTTGATTCAACGTTAAACATGGCTGCCAGCGGCCATTTTTGTTTACATAGAGTTATATAGTAAAAACTTGTAGCGACTACTCCTCTGAAACTACTTGGCGGATTGTCATGAAACTTTACAGGAATGTTGCTCTTGATGTCTTATTGATCCTATCAAAATTTCAGGTCGGCCGGAAATTCAAGATGGCCGTCACAGCTAAAAATAGATTTTTAAAAAATAAGTTTGTAGCGACTACTTCTTGAAAACTATAAGTGATATTGATATGGGACTTTTTCTAAAACGATCAGCATGACATGATGTAGATCCTTGTGGAAAATTATTTTGATTCGACGTTAAACAGGGCTGCCAGTGGCCATCTTTGGTTACATAGAGTTATATAGTAAAAACTTGTAGCGACTACTCCTCTGAAACTACTTGACGGATGTTCATGAAACTTCACAGGAATGTTGCACTTGATGTCTAGTTGATCCTTGAAAAATTTCAGGTCGGCCGGAAATTCAAGATGGCCGCCACAGCTAAAAATAGATTTAAAATAAATAAGTTTGTAGCGACTACTTCTTCAAAACAATAAGAGATATTGATATGGGACTTTTTCTAAAATGATCAGTATGACATGATGTTGGTCCTTGTCGAAAATCGTTTTGATTTGACCTTAAACATGGCTGCTTTGTTTACATAGAGTTATATAATGAAAACTTGTAGCGACTACTTCTTTGAAACTACCTGACGGATTTTCATGAAACTTCACAGGAATGTTGCTCTTAATGTCTTATTGATCTTAGCAAAATTTCAGGTCGGCCGGAAATTCAAGATGGCCGCCACAGTTAAAAATAGATTTTCAAAAAACAAGTCTGTAGCGACTACTTCCTGAAATCAAAATCAATCAGTAGAGCTTCAAGGTCATTGACCTCTTGTTAAAAAATAAGTTTGTAGCGACTTCTTCTTCAAAACTATAAGAGATATTGATATGGGACTTTTTCTAAAATGATCAGTATGACATGATGTTGGTCCTTGTCGAAAATCGTTTTGATTTGACGTTAAACATGGCTACCAGCGGCCAGCTTTGTTTACATAGAGTTATATAATGAAAACTTGTAGCGACTGCTCCTCTGAAACAACTTGACGGATTTTCATGAAACTTCACAGGAATGTTGCTCTTAATGTCTAATTGATCCTAGCAAAATTTCAGGTCGGCCGGAAATTCAAGATGGCCGCCACGGTTAAAAATAGATTTTCAAAAAACAAGTCTGTAGCGACTACTTCCTGAAATCAAAATCAATCAGTAGAGCTTCAAGGTCATTGACCTCTTGTTTGATTTTCTTTAAAGATTCTTCAGATTTCAATCTTTTGTATCCAAAAATCAAAACCTCTAATATGTATAACCCTGATGCATTATTTTCTTTTATTTTATAAGAGCGCCCGTTGGCATTTTGTGTAGCGACTGGGCGCTATTATTAGGGGGAAATACGGTAGGTCAGTCTAAAACTCACCGTAGCAGTCTGGTTTGAATACGGTAGGTCAGTCTGTAACTTACCGTAGCAATCTGGTTCCTGGAGTCTAGCTTAATTTATGATATATACCTTATCTGGAATCAGTATCCTGGAACCAGTATTTTGTTAAAATGATTCGTGTAGTCTGCCACACATTTGCAACTCTTGAAACTCTGATGTATGTTTAACTTCAGTACATATTTACAATTGCAGATGTGGACTCGGTGTTGTTGGAGAATGAGAAGCTGAAGGATCAGAAGTTGTGTAAAATATGTCTCGACAGCGAGCTCAGTATGACGTTCCTCCCGTGCGGTCATCTAGCCACATGCGAGGAGTGCTCCAAGGCTCTAAATGAATGCCCAATATGCCGTAAATTAATTACGCAGAAAGTTAAAATCTTCTGGTCATAAAATAATTTATATATACATATTGGGCAACTAATGTATATTGGGGTTATATTATTATTTATTATAAAATGCATTCAATTTGGAATTATTCTAGTTTTTTTGACAGTTCTGGCAAGTTGCCACCGACTGTCGAGTAGCTTACTTGATATTAAGGATACACAGCTGTCTTATTATTTGGTAGCAACAATTTAGTTCTTTTCAAGTATATTACTTGTATATGTGATGATACATTGTATAACACCTGAATACATTATATTCAGTATGAATTGTATTCAAAGAAAACACTTTTTTCTCTTAATTGAAGATAATGACGACTTCAATAATCTTGAATTTGGAAAAAAAATCAAAAAAATCTTCGAATAATATTATATTTAATAATTTATGTGTCCTACAAGAACTTTGACTTGCACTTTTATTAGTATGGTATATATATCACTAGTTTTACCCAGGAAAAATGGGATGGTCTGAATCTACCACAAACAAATCAACTGTCATACAGGTATATGGCCTAACCTGTGCTAAAATGACATAAAAACAACTTTCAAACAAATGCATCTTTGACATCTTTACTAAAATATTAAATGTGTATCATTAATAGTAAATATGATATTTTTAATACAAACATTTTGTTTGACAAGTAGTGAATATGTTTGGTAGGTAAAGTCAATAATCACTTGAAAATGGTACGACGGGTATAAAAAGAAAACTTGTGCATTAACAGATCATCACTTGTAAATATCTTACATGTAAACATGTTTGTATTGTATCTGCAGCTACAGTGTTATTTATATATATTATTTACTTATTGTAAATCTGCGGTTCTGCAGGTTAGAAGGTTATAGGCCCATTCTCCATATGTTATTTAGATGTAAATGGAGGATGAGCCTGGCTTGTTCATCCCTGTTTGGCACCATATAACCTTTTTTGAGTTGGTGTGCCGTAAAACCCAATTCAGTTCAATTCAATTCTAATGGCCCCCTTTTGAACACATTCTCTTCCAGTATCGGAACTTTCTAATCATATCTGAATGATCATTTGTAAAAAAAAATGATATTTTTTCCCATTACAATGGTTGTTTAGATGATTTTCTTGTAAATGTCATACGGCTCTGTACTCATGAATAGGGTGTAAGCTTGAGTACCAATTTATGCTAAAGCTGGCTAGGATTTTTCTTGGTCTTTTTTCAGCACTGTATAAACATGATACTTTTGCATATTTTATTTTAACAAAATTACTTTATCATTCTTTCTGTTTGTGACCTGTGTTCTGTATGATTTTCTCTACTATGTATATATATATATTATCATACATAACATTTAAAGGTGTTTGTATTGTGTTGTTTTAATAGTGCATGTTGTCGAATTATCTTTCAACTTCTGCTTTATTGCATAAAGTAGACTACTACCCTGTTAGATATCGCCAGGTATTTGCATCCCCATATGGTACACATGTATTAATATGTTCGTGTGTATATAACGATATGTATCAGAGTTGACTGTCTTTATATACATGAAGGTGTAACTTAGAGCTATTCCATTAAAACATGCACGAGACCAAGGGAAGGCACTTTTGAAATTTAACACCCACCCATAGATGCAAAATTGATTTTGAAGAACCAAATCTCAGAAAATAGGGTTCACCCATAGATGTTTATTAAATTGCCTTCCTGGGGTCCCCGGTATGTTTTAATGGAATAGCCCATAATGTTTGTTATCTTTTACAGGTTTACTATTGTTATTGTGATAAAGAGTCTATTTCATTTATTTATTTCACTTGATATTTAACTAATGTACACTTACCCATTTTAATTTTGAAAAGTCCTGTCTGGTTCCGGGGGCCCCCGTTTGGTCACGGGGCAAACAATAGGGCCACTGCAGATCCCTTTGGAGGGGTAGGCAGAGGGGTAGAATCCCCCCCAATTTCATGTTCATTTTATCATTTTTTGTTCAAGTTCATTAAAGGTCTTCATCATGATCCCTGCATTGTTTCAGGTGCTATCTCGCTCGCATCAAAAGAGCAGTGGCAGAAAAACAATAACGTGGCTCCAGCATAAATGGAGTTTCTACGATAGAATTTGCAGCAACTCTGCAGTTCAGGGTGAGAAGGTTCTAGGCCCATTTTCCATATTTTATCTCGATGTTCATGGAAGATGAGCCTGGCATGTTCATGCCTGTTAGGCGCCATATAACCTTTTCATGTGTTAAATTCAATTCAACTAATTTTGAAAAAGGAACCGGAAAGCGAACCTGTGAATGATATAATATTTAATACAAGAGATGTTGAATATACTTTACATATTTGTGTGGACCTTGACCAGATTTGGAGGTGTTTAAATAGGGAATATTATGTAATTGCCTTTTACTATCAAGTTTATTAGGAGAGCCTTAGAAAACAAATAATTCTTCGTTTTCGTGCAGAGCCTAATAAACTTGATAGTAAAAGACACTGACATAATATTCTATTTATCATGTAGATTATCCACATTACTATTATTGCCTATTTCTCAGAATGTTACGCTTATCGAGGATGCCGCCATGTTGTTGTTTTTAGCTCGACTGATCAGAGATCAGCAGAGCTTATGCCGTGGTGCGTCGTCTGTCTGTCCGTCTGTCCGTAAACTTTTTTTTGTAGCGACTACTCCTCTGAAACTACAGAATGGATTTTCATGAAACTTAACAGAAATGTTGCCCATGATGTCTAGTTGATCCTAGCAAAAATTCATGTTGATGTGAAATCCAAGATGGCCGCCAAAGCTAAAAATAGAGTTTTAAAATACAAGTTTGTAGCGACTACTTCTTGAAAACTATAAGTGATATTGATATGGGACTTTTTCTAAAATGATCAGCATGACATGATGTTGGTCCTTGTCAAAAATCGTTTTGATTCGACGTTAAACATGGCTGCCAGTGGCCATCTTTGTTTACATAGAGTTATATAGTAAAAACTTGTAGCGACTACTCCTCTGAAACTACTTGGCGGATTTTCATGAAACTTTACAGGAATGTTGCTCTTGATGTCTAATTGATCCTAGCAAAATTTCAGATCTGCCAGAAATTCAAGATGGCCATCACAGCTAAAAATAGATTTTTAAAAAATAAGTTTATAGCGACTACTTCTTGAAAACTATAAGTGATATTGATATGGGACTTTTTCTAAAATGATCAGCATGACATGATGTTGATCCGAGTCGAATATTATTTTGATTCGACGTTAAACATGGCTGCCAGTGGCCATCTTTGGTTACATAGAGTTACATAGTAAAAACTTGTAGCGACTACTCCTCTGAAACTACTTGACGGATGTTCATGAAACTTCGCAGGAATGTTGCTCTTGATGTCTAGTTGATCCTAGCAAAAATTCATGTTGATGTGAAATCCAAGATGGCCGCCACAGGTAAAAATAGATTTAAAATAAAAAAAGTTTGTAGCGACTACTTCTTGAAAACTATAAGTGATGAGCATGACATGATGTTGGTCCTTGTCAAAAATCGTTTTGATTTGACGTTAAACATGGCTGCCAGCGGCCATCTTTGTTTACATAGAGTTATATAAGGAAAACTTGTAGCGACTACTTCTCAGAAACAACTTGACGGATTTTCATGAAACTTCACAGGAATGTTGCTCTTGATGTCTAATTGATCCTAGCAAAATTTCAGGTCAGCCGGAAATTTAAGATGGCCACCACAGCTAAAAATAGATTTTTAAAAAATAAGTTTGTATTGACTACTTCTTGAAAAGTATAAGAGATATTGATATGGGACTTTTTCTAAAATGATCAGCATGACATGATGGTTATCCGAGTCGAACATAATTTTGATTTGACGTTAAACATGGCTGCCAATGGCCATCTTTGTTTACATAGAGTTATATAAGGAAAACTTGTAGCGACTACTCCTCTGATACTACTTGACGGATGTTCATGAAACTTCACACGATTGTTGCTCTTGATGTCTAATTGATCCTAGCAAAATTTCAGGTCGGCCGAAAATTCAAGATGGCCGCCATGGCTAAAAATGGATTTTCTAAATACAAGTTTGTAGCGACTACGTCTTGAAAACTATAAGTGATATTGATATGGGACTTTTTCTAAAATGATCAGCTTGACATGATGTTGGTCCTTGTCAAAAATCATTTGATTCGATGTTAAACATGGCTGTCAGCGGCAATCTTTGTTTACATAGAGTTATATAATGAAAACTTGTAGCGACTATTCCTCTGAAACCACTTGACGGATTTTCATGAAACTTCACAGGAATGTTGCTCTTGATGTCTAATTGATCCTAGCAAAATTTCAGGTTGGCCGGAAATTCAAGATAGCCGCCACAGCTAAAAATATATTTTCAAAAAACAAGGTTGTAGCGACTACTTCTTGAAAAATATAAGAGATATTGATATGGGACTTTTTCTAAAATGATCAGCATGACATGATGGTTATCCGAGTCGAACATTATTTTAATTCAATGTTAAACATGGCTGTCAGCGGCCATCTTTGTTTACATAGAATTATATAATGAAAACTTGTAGAGACTACTCCTCTGAAACTAATTGACGGATTTTCACGAAACTTCACAGGAATGTGGCTCTTGATGTCTAATTGATCCTAGCAAAATTTCAGGTTGGCCGGAAATTCAAGATAGCCGCCACAGCTTAAAATAGATTTTCAAAAAACAAGGTTGTAGCGACTACTTCCTGAAAACAAAATCAATCAGTAGAGCTTCAAGGTCATTGACCTCTTGCTATTATGTAAATTTAATGTAATATGTCAGAGTTCATACAAAGTTATTGTACTTTTTAAATTACTGACTATTAAGCACCTTTGTTGATGCGATTTGTTAATAGTACTAGTTCATTTTGTCAGTCTTGTTAATTTTAATTCAGATATCTTGAGATGAGTGCAGGTTTTCAGCATTAAATACAAATTATTTGTTAGTTGTTAACCCAGTTGAAGGGGATCCAGTCTCCTGGATGTAACTACAATCTTCATTTTAGCTATCCTATAGCATATTTCACCGGTACTTCGGAAATCTCCGTACAGTGTCCGGAATTTCAGTCACATAAATTCACATGACTTCAAGAACTAATCAGATGCTGGTAGTTACAGAAGTATCAACAATCATAAATTAACCAGTTTGTGTTTATATATGAAGCTAAAAGTATGCGTATTCGTTCGCTAAAACACCACAATCATTAGCGATATTCTATACAGAAACAATCTTGACTCATTCCTTGGGAACTAGATTGGATTTCGAGGCTACAAGAACACGTGCTGAATTGTTTACATTGGAGCATGTGAGCATAAGCTGGAACCGATGTTACACCCCTGTTTTTGAATTGACTCAACACAATTTAATTTATGTTTTTCTACAGTATCAAACACATTTATAACATATATCTGCCATGCGTTCAAGTTATAGTGTGACATTTAATAACATTATTGTAAACAGTGTATTAAATCATATTAGAATTATTTTAGAATTTTGTGTTTCTCGGTTTCAAGAACCAATAAAACCGCAGTGTGTTCTGAGAATGTAACTCATTGGTCCAGTTTTTATCACTGAACCAATCGGAATGCTTACATTCATATTTTCATTTGGTTGTTTCTATCATGACATCACTTTCTGGTATTATGACATCAGACCCTGGTATTATGAAATCACGTCATGCTATTATGATGCAACTTGGTGTGTTCTCAGAACTGAAAGAGCCTTTTAATTGCTGTGAGAAACAGATTATGACTGTTTTGTATGTATCACTCATTGAGTAATGAGTTTCTTGAAACGAAGAATCACAAAATTCTAAAAATAGAATAATTCTAAAATGATTTAATAGACTGTTTGTGCTGTTTTTAATTTCACATTGGACACTGCCGCGATGAATATTTAATGTGCCTACCCATTTTGATTGGTCGACCTATTGGCTACGCGGAGATAGTTTAATATCATCCGTGATCGTTCGGCAAATGTCTGGGTGAAATAGGTTATTAGAAGGACTCCCATGGGTTTTCGTCGGCATCTGGCTTAAGTTATTCTACTTGACCTTTATGAAACTGTAATTTTTTTGCCATTCTGAGTTAGGTGTCGGCAAGGCAAAGGTCAAGGTCACAGTGAACTTAAAAAAAAATCTCAGTTCTTGTTAAGTTACACTGCACCAATTGTCATAACAGGGCTCAATCTAGGGGGTGATTCGGGCAAAGAACGCGCCCGTGATCTCTTGACTTCGCCTTGGCAACACATCAAAGCGAAGTTCAAGTCGCCAAAATTTAAAAAAAAAAAGAAAAAAAAAAAAAAGAATTTTAAAAAGGTACAGTATAGTAATAAATCCATTATCATAGAAATTTGCATCAATATTTCAAGCTCATATTATAGAGTAAAAAGAATTAGTGTGCATTACACTGTATTCACTGCATTGCAATATACATGGTGATGACTATTCAACCGTTGTCTACGTATACACGTCGCGTGGTCTTCCTAAATTCTCTCCACTTCTTCCTAAAATCACTTGAGGGAGAAGTGACTTCTCCCTAAATTCCTGGCCTAGATTGAGCCCTGGTCATAATATTTTTATTTGGATTGGGCGTACACTTTGAGTTCGGAGTCGGGAAGGTCAAAGGTCAAGATCACATTGAATATAAACTTAACGTTAAAAAGGATAAATTTACCTTACAAGTTGTTGTTACCCTAAATTCTACGGTCAGAACCAATCTTCATTAAAGATGAATGGCCATCCTTTTTGTAGTATTATCAATTAACAAATTTAACTCTTAAACATCATATGAACATTTCTTAATAGTCTCGGAGAGAAACATATATTGAAAACCGCTACTAAGTTGTATGTAAAAATAAGTATTATTTGCATGACGTAGATACTACTTCTACCACTGCGTGACTGCACGGGAAAATGAGGTAAATCTGAATTGCATAGCTGCACAACTATTGCCAGCTAATTGATAAATACATTTACCTATGGATTAATTTACTTTTGAACATGGATTAATTTACTTGTTCAAAGTTTTCTACGTCATCAAATAAAATCTTATTCTTGCTTTTCACAGATACTGCAATGTTGTTGTGTATTGATTTCGATTTAAATAAACATAAACATGTTCATGAAACAAAACATGGCCGGAGAACTTTAAATGCTATATACATGAGTGTATTGGAATTTGGCATAAACACAATGTGTGTTGAAAGTGGTACACAGCAATCTTTTTTTTTTTTAAACTCGGAGCGTTCCGCTAGTTTTTCTGCTTAACTTGCATTTGTTCAGTCATTAATATTAGTTTAATCTAAGAATAGTATTAAGCAATTTGTTTTTGCATAATATTAAATTTTGATATTATTAAAACTTATAATAAGAAAGATACAAATATCGGACAGGGAAAGCAGCATTCAAGGACGACAGTCAACCACAAAACACAAAAACAAACACACAAACAGACAGACGAGAAGGCAAAAGTAATAAAAAATGCGACATCACAAACACAAAAGGGTTGACAATAGGGCTACTGCCTTGGAATGGTCTGGCAACAAAGGCCACTGGGGGTTTAAACTGGTTCTAGGGTGCACCAAACCTCACACTTACCCTACTGTCATCCCATTAAAACAGGACAGTGTAAATAAAGAAATCCCTGCCATGATCTAATCTCTAACCAACAAGGCAGCATCAATAGGCAATGTAAGTAAAACACAAATATGCTATGTAAATATAATACAAAAAAACAATAGCCTAGAAAGCCACAATGAAGGTACTCAGTGACTTGGCAGAAGCCAGAGCAACAAGAGAATAAACCATAAAGGGCACGACAAGAAAGATCATCGAAAAGCATCAAACGCCACCGTCCCAATGGGCTTTAGGTAGGCGTCATCATAGTGTCCACAGCCTGTCAAGTCATCGTACAATTAAAGAGGAAAGCATAGTGGCGAACTGTAAAAGGGTCCACCACCAAGCTTGCAGTATGTTGCAAAATGATAGGGTCATAACCTCTTTTGATAAACTTTTTAACAAGTTTAACAAAGATAGTATGAAAGTGATCATGACCAAGAATCTTACGAAGTTTATAAATCACATAGACAAAATATTGAATACTTAAAATTTTATTTTATTTAAATGTAACCAGGGTAAAAGAAAAAAAAATGGATATTTAAATCGAGACATCCATTTCAAAGACTTCAAGATTGCTGTGTGTCCCTTTAAGGTCAATTGTCAAGGTCACAAGGTGAACTTAAACCTGTCCTAAATGGGTTAAATTTACATTCATTATTTTGTTAGATTTTGGTACTAGAACATTCTTCATGACACTTTGTATACATGTTTGTATTGGGGTTGGATGTTGGAATACATAGGTAGTCATTTAGTGATCTGACATTGAAAATGGTTCAATTATGTCAAGTTCCTATTTTAGATTATATTTACATTAAGTGTCATTAGTAAGTAAATAAGTAATTTCTTTATTTCAAGATCACAGTGAATTTAAACTTGACATTGAAAATGGATTTAGTCCCAATATCTCGAATTTTACTTGACATATGTTTTTTATAAACTTTTAGAAGTAATCTCTCTCACCATGTCTCCTAAACCAGTTATGAGCAAGGATAAATGTCCCTTGGTACATCAGTTATGAACATTGACAAGGGGTCATTTGAACTGAGTGCAGTGTACAAGCCCTTATTTACGAATGACCTGTCCAATGGTAAATAGGCCCAGTGACATGTCCTCCAAGGGTCGCAGTCTGATTATGGCCATTGCTAATGATCAAAACTGCCACCAGGTAAGAGATATAAACTTGTTTACATAACTATGTGTAAGCAATAGAATAAATCCCTAACATATTATTGCCATTTGAAATCCAATGAATGCAGCCTCTTTTAATAGTTTTGTTTGTATGGTGTTTTACGTCATTTTCACACATGCAAGGTTATATACGACGGTCGATTTGTGGTGGAGGCAGTCCACCCACTTTGACTGGGTAGTAAGTTTGTTAAAATATTGTGTTACTCTGTTCAAAATTAGTACATTTAGTAATTGAAAAACCATTTCAGATCTTTTATATTTGATCTGCCAATTACTCCACCTTGTAATTGAACATAACGTGGCTTTCGGATATAATGATCTGTTGAAGAATAGAGAAAACTTTGCTGATTGATTCTTTTACTTGCCTGGAGTAAAGCTTGTTTGTTAAATTGTATACAACTTGTATGATTATGGCATATAGATATATATATTTTTTTTCATACATTTTAACACTTGCTTCTTCATGCAAAAGCCTGTGTGGTTCCCAGGCAAAGAATAAGGCCACTGCAGATCCCATTAGAGGGGTAGGCAGAGGGGTACAACCCCCACAAATTCATGTTCATTTAATCATTTTTTGTTCAAGCTCATCATGACCCCTGCATTGTTTCAGGTGCCATCTCGCTCAAATCACTAGAGCAATGGCAGAAAAACAACGTTTTACCTTAACCCACTAAGCACGACTATAATAACCTTGGCGTCCATTGTAAACCCAGAAATGTCCAGCTGCTGATCAGTCATTTTCCCCAAAACACCCCTTTGTCACACAAATGGAATGATCTTACCGTAATTCAAAGAAAGAACAGTCCATTATATATTTGTAGCGGGTTAAGGGTTTATTAAGGCTGATCCTTTTACAGTAATAAAAAATGTACAGTAGTGTAATGTAGAACTATTTTGTATATATTTTGTATATATTTGTATACCGGTAATCATTATATTAGGAATAATAATACTCTTGTTTCCTGTTGCAGATAACTAGTGTGATTATTTAGATATTGCTATTTTAAAAACTAAAAACATCAGTTAACAATTTATAGTTGAAGTGACAGCTTTAGTAGTAGCGTGTGTGTGTTTTTAACATATGTACTCACAGTCAATAAAAACGCACCACAAAACAAATCCTTTTAAAATTTATAATTCGATTTTTTGGACAAAGTATGATATAATCCATATAACAAGTAGACATTGCACATTTTTATTGTGCATATCTGGATTTAGTGCATTCCACATTGGTGTTCTGAAATGCATGTTCATTTCCGTTTTTCTTCAGTTACATCGCACAAATAAATCATTTTCGCAAAAACATTCAATGCATAATACTGTCAGAAGTCAAACAATAAAAAGGATAGTAAAACCAATCGGAATTTATTCCGAGACAGATTAATGCAGCTTGAAATTTAGTAGAACAGTTTTCCTTTTATGATTATCCATAGTAAACAATGTTAAATGATAAGGAACACAACTGCGTAACTGCATGTCATAAAAGCCTACCAATAAACATGTAAAACAATTCAAGATTCAATTCTTAAAAAAATAGAAAAATCGGTTCAGCAGTTTTATTTCAAATGGTTTTCGAATAATCCAACAGCATAAACATATGGAGTTAATGGTGAGTTTTCATTGACAGTCAGTATAACATATTCTTTAAATTTTTCTTGCTCATAATGGTAACCAGCCATCAATGATGGATCCAAGCAAATGGGATCCAAACAGTGAGGATCTATCGCTTTTGGATCCAAGCAATTAGAATCCAAGCAGTTGGGATACAAGCATTTTGGAGCCAGGCAATTAGGATCCAAGCAGTGGGGATCCAACAATTGGGATCAAAGCAGTGGGGATCCAAGCAATTAGGATCCAACAATTGAAATCCAAGCAATTTGGATCAAAGCAGAGGGGATCCAAGGCAAAAAAGTGGCTCATGCAGACCTGTTAATCTAAGATGGATTTACCTGCCCAATAATATAAAATTGACAGATATTGTGCTGCATATTTTGGAACATTTGCAATGTTACCTGTTATGTATGCTTAGGGGTGATTCCACTGTTGTGCTGATTGCATTCTAGGTGGGATACCTCAATTTTTAGAATAACATTTTTCCATTTTTTTTCCTCCCTCAAAAAACCAAGCACCACTAACCTAAAATATTGGATTATTTGCTTATACTGTGTAGTATTTCTGCTATGGTTGTTGTGTCATGAAATAAACATATTTAAAAAATAATTTTTCCATCATTAGTCTGTATGTCAACAGTATGTAATCATGTGACTGTCCAGAGTAACCATTTAAATGAGATGAATTAGTGTTGTATGCACTAAGGGAGTGTTGTTCTGCCTTCAGCTTTGTGGCGATGAATGGTAATTGTGTTCTGCATTAAAAGTAAACATATCAAATGCAACATATTTTTTACAGGCAATAGGAACAGGTCAACTTTAGTTAAATTTATTCTGTTTGGTAAAAGCCGGTCGCGTTATACACCGACTAATTCAATGTACTCATACAGGTCACTTGAAACTACTGATCTCACGGAAAAAAATTCCAGTCCTAACGACTGTATACATCCAGGTATAAAATAGGAACACACGAAAACATCCCTTCGGACGTTGAGATGACAACGTCATCAAGATGACCACGTCGTCAAGTAAGAATTTATGACGTCGGCCGGTAATCAATTACTAATCAAATTTCTTGTCACTTCCGTGTTTACCTAATTATTATATCATAGGGAATATGTTTTCTTAATATAAATAGTTTATGCTATAGAAAATAGTAATTGTTTATTTTTTTTGTTATTTAATCAACGATGCCGTCCAAGACGCTGACGTCAAAGTCAAAATTAATGGTGAGTGCAAAATTAATGGTGAGTGCAATCTTTATTCTCAAACTGAGATAAAATCGTTTTTAATTAACATATCAACATAAAGTGATTTTTAAGAGAAAATCACTGTTTTTCATAAACATAAAAAACCCCATAAAATGTAAAAATTTGAAATTTTGTCTGAAGGGTTGTTTTCGCGCGTTTTGGCTCTTATGTATCCATTACGATAAGGTCCATGGACTTCAAAGTGGTCTACTTCAAGAACATTAACTGCGTAAAATATAATACGAAAAACACATGTAAGGGCTATTCCATTAAAACATACATGGGACCCTAGGAAGGCACTTTTGAAATTGAACACCCACCCATAGATGCAAAATAGAGAACCAAATTTCGGAAAATGGTTCAGTCATAGAGGTTTATTAAATTGCCTTCCTGGGGTCCCAGGTATGTTTTAATGGAATAGCCCTAAATGATCAAAACATCAAATTTTATGTAAAACTAGAACTATCGCGGAAGGTGATGATGTTTTTTTTATTGCAAGTAAAACAAACGGCCATAATTCTGTAATAAATTAGGCAATCAACAATAGATGATGTAAAAGGCTGTAAGTTGTGAGTATATGCAGTTCGGGAAAACGCATTCAAAACTGTTTGATAAATGCAAGTTATAAACATGTTACATGAAAGGACAGACGCGACGGGACAAAAATTTGATTCCTATTAGCACCCACTTCACTTTGTGAAAGCGGGGGTATAATAATTATGAATGACTCATTGACTCACTGTTAAAAGTTTAAAAGTTATCTTCCCATAGTACAAGTTTTCTACTGAAGATAGATCTAGAGAAGATAGATGTCCGTGACTATAGATACCAGATGAAGTTCAGTATGAAACTAATATAGATGTTTTGTATTTAAGCAACTTTTTGAGTACAGTAGTGGAAATATGGAATTGTCACAGGGTTACAAAGACAGAGATTGGCAAGATTTATATTGGTCTGAAATAAATTATCATGTAGCGCACGAAGAAGGCTGGTGCCAGTGCTATTATCACCAGACATTTTTGTTCGGGTATAAAATGGATTCTGGGATTCAAATAGTCGGGTAACCACATTAAAAATGATGTGTCTTTTCAAGCAGTGTTTTCCAGTACAGCACAATATTATAATAATGGCTCTTTTTATTCAAGAAATTTCAATTGGTATAAAAGTTAATCGACAAACTGATGTTTTTAAGATTATGTAGTTTAATTTTTAAATACATGTAGTTGAATATCCAAAAACACAATATAACAAACTATTACATAAAATCGTTACAAAAAATGTATAAAATAATATATTAAAAAGAACAAGTGTGCAAGTTGTCATAAAATTAAATGAAACATTACGAATGTAAGATGTTGAATATCTGACTTTAGAGAGCTATAAACTGTTAAGTCACCGGACATTAAAAAACATCATACTATTGTAAACTGTTGATAATTCAAAATTTTCTCTTTTTATATACTCGGTAAAAAAGTTTTGGACCAGGGTATATAAAGTCATATAAAAATAAAACTAGTGGACAAAATTTAAGTATCTTTTTTTAGTAACCAAGGTCTACCCTACCTGGTTAATTTGGTACCAGAAACATTAAATTCCAAACAAGATTTGGTTTTTAAAAAATATCGCGAACACACAAAGGGTCTGTAAAAAATGTTGCAAAGTCCATACAAAGTAACAGTTACCGACACAATCGAGTAACCAATAAAAAGATTATTTTTTCGCAAACTTTTATTGTAAACGATAATTATTGTTGATTGTTGATCTATTGTGAATTATCAACTGAGATAATAAGGGTTACGGTCGCATGTCATGGTTCAGCGATCATTGTACGGGTTCGAACACTGCCATTGGTCCAAAACTTCTTTTACAGAGTATACTATTTTATTTACAAAGGCATATACATAGCCACTAACAGTAACATGTAATACAGACCCAAGATTTCCATGTCCCTTTAACATGTGTCGTAGTGTCACAACTGTACAGCTTTTAACTAATAATTATACCTTGTACCATAGCTCTAAACAGTGCTATAACTGCAGGTATATTTCAGCCGTGTTATAAATGACAGGTTCGGCAGTTATACCATGATCTACCCAATTTTACACACGCGTAGTTAAAATGTTTAACCTGACAACAATTACCGGCATTGAATGGCTATGGTACAAAACATTTATAGCATATTTTTCTTGTATGCGATTACTGAACTCTCAGGCCTGCGGCCCTCGAGAAACAGTATGCTATAAATATTCTATATTACATTTATCGACTGAAAAAACACTAAAGTCAAGGTATCTCCTTTCAATAAGTTATAATATCACATTGATTTTTATGGCAAATTACATTTTGTCCAATGTAGTTTACTTACTATCCGTAAACGAATTTGCATGCTGAATTAAGGATGAGGCCATTACATTAAATACAAATACATGAAAAAAAGGAACCCAATTCCTTTGTAATTAAAGAATTTGTGCTAATAGTTTGATAAAACAAGAATTTTCTTAAATTTTTCTAAATGAATAGCAAACTACATGTACAAGAAATTATCAAACAATATTATACCTCATTTGCATATTCCACTCTTTGTTTAATGTGACGTCATCCGGTCCATAAAGTTGCATATTGACCGGGCGCCTGGTCCGATAGCTATATTAACGGACGTGTCAAAAAAACGATGTCAAAATAAATCATAAAACGTATTTATTTAATTTGTTGGTCAGATTCGGTATAACAAATAATGTATGGTGCTGAGGTCCATATCAAGTTTATGGACTGGGCAGTCAGACCTAGAACGTTATATGGACCTCAGCTTCGCTTTGCTGAGGTCCATATAACGTTCTAGGTCTGACTGCCCAGTCCATAAACTTGCATATGGACCTCAGCACCATACATTATCTGTTGATTATTGCTTCATCTCTGTACGGTATTGTAAACTTCAGCCCTAATTATTATGGAGAGAATTGTTACCTTGTATTAAATCCATATGCATGTTGTTTATAGCAATACATGTATTTTAAATTCTTCTATTAAATGTAGCTCAGAAATAATTCCCTCAACAAAGAATATTTATTTTCAAAATCACAAGCATAATTATATACATGTAAATAATAATAATAATAATAAACAAGAGGGCCAAGATGGCCCTAAATCGATCACCTGAGTGCTGGCACATTATCAAACTTCTTCGAAATCTTGTGGTCATATACAATCTGTGCAAGTTTGGTTAAGATTGTTCAGAATGTGGCCTCTGTTGTGTTAACAACATTGATATAAAGACACTGGCAAAGTTTGGTAAAGATTAAATACAAAATGAAGGTGCTAGAGTGTTACACCTGGGGCAGGGCCAAATGTGACCCCAGGGCTACATGTAATATATGAGAGCTGTGTGCCTTGTGGTTTCAGAGAAGATTTTTTAAGTTTTTCCCTATACAAGTCTTTGTAAAACTTGACCCCTGGGGCGGGGCAAAATGTGACTCCAGGGTCACCATTTGAACAAACTTGGTAAAGGATCATAATCTTATAGCAAATGCAAAATATTAAATCTCTGGCTCTTGCAGCTTCAGAGAAGATTTAAAAAAAAAAAATCCTATACAAGTCTATGTAAAACTGTGACCCCCGGGGCGGGGCCAAATTAGACCCCAAAGTCACTGTTTGAACAAACTATAAGAGGACAATAAGCTGATGCTACATGTAATACATGAAAGCTCTGTGCCTTGTGGTTTCAGAGAAGAAGATTTTTTATTATCATTATAATTATTATCAATATTTTTTTATCATTATTTTTATCATTATATTAAAGTTTTTTCCTATATAAGTATGAAAAAACATGCAAAATCTCAATACAAACTTTGGATCCCCAGGGCATGGTCATTTTTTACCCTGGGGACTTCATTTGAACAAATTTGATAGTCTAGGCGTTGGCGATCATTTTAAAAGAAAAACTCGAAATCTGTCCAGCGGTTTTTGATTGAATTGATTGAATTGAGGTTTTAAGGTGCACCAACACATGAAAAGGTTATATGGTGCCTAAAAGGCATGAACATGCCAGGCTCATCTTCCATGTACATCGGGGCCCGTGTGGTTCCCGGGGGCCCCCGTTTGGTCACGGGGCAAAGAATAGGGCCACTGCAGATCCCTTTGGAGGGGTAGGCAGAGGGGTAGAATCCCCCCCAAATTCATGTTCATTTTATCATTTTTTGTTCATGTTCATTAAAGGTCTTCATCATGATCCCTGCATTGTTTCAGGTGCTATCTCGCTCGCATCAAAAGAGCAGTGGCAGAAAAACAATAACGTGGCTCCAGCGTAAATGGAGTTTCTACGATAGAATTTGCAGCAACTCTGCAGTTCTGGGTGAGAAGGTTCTAGGCCCATTTTCCATATTTTATCTCGATGTACATGGAAGATGAGCCTGGCATGTTCATGCCTGTTAGGCGCCATATAACCTTTTCATGTGTTGGTGCGCCTTAAAACCCCAATTCAATTCAATTATTTCTGAAAACAGCATTCTTAAATTATTTACATTCAATCCAAATTCTATTATACAAAAAAACACCACAAATGATCCAATTTGAATTTATTCATATTATTACAATTATAATAATTTGATGCATTTAATTTATTACAATTGTACTGTACCGAATATTATACCATGCTTGTACCTTAAATTACTTCAATAGCTACGAAACACTTCATTTGCACCTGCATATTTTTATATCTTATCGCTCGTCATTTTCAGCATTTTAATTGTATCGCATGGAAACCATGGAAACCTTGTATAAACCAAACACGGCAACCTTTCTTTACATGTCAAACTGGGTGTAGATGTGACGTAATTTCCTTTACAACTCATGTTTCCCGTACAAACTTTTTATTTAAAATGCCAAATTTTAATGTATATTCCTTTGACTTGAAATGTAGTCGGTAAGATATATAGAGGATCTTACATGAGTACATTCATTATTGAATTTATTAAACGAGTTGGCAAAATGATATAATGCGAGGCTCTTGCCAAGCATTATATCATTCTTGCTTATGAGTTTAATAAATTCAATATTGAATGAGAACGAATGTTAGATTCTATTTATCAAATAACTCACATATCAACTTTTATTGCATTTTGCCTGTCGCTTTGACACGCGAAACCGACTTAAACCGTGGGAATTGGATCATAGTATTATCTTTTTTTTTTAACAGCGCATACTGGCTTATTTGCATACTTATATAACTAGTGGTATATCGAAATATAGATTGTCATTCCACTCCCACACCGTAAGTTATGTGATAAATATCGTTACACAGTTGTGTGTTAATGACCTAATACGGTATATACAGGGTGAGTAAATTCTATATGGGACTCTTGCCCAATATAGAATTTTCTGATACCGTATGTCCCATATTAGGTTACTAACTTACGGTGTAACTTATACGTAACTTCCATGCAGATATACAAATATGCTGTGAAAACTGAGCATTTATAAACAATCTGTATAAAATCTTTGAAAATGCAGCATTTACAAAGGTCTGCATTACAGCTATACAGGATTTCAAATGACATCTTGCAAACAAATAAGAATATCGGAAAAAGTAGGAGCGCTTGAAAGCCTGTATATTATACATTGCCCATAACCCTAGCTGACCGTATATAAGTTGTCGAGGTCACATCTGACACATTCTCTACAAAGACTATGTGGTCCTCTGTGGGAATGAGAACAGAACTTATACAAACAATTCTGTTTTTAGTCCCGTGAATGCTTTATCCCTAAAGCCGATGGCCCCCACGTTTGCATCATCATCTGTGTGAATTCCTATCATTTTGGCCGCCACCTCTTGCCATGACTGTCCGAGTTCCAGTGTCGTATAAACTAGAGGACATCGATTATCCACCATTGCACAAAACATTAAACCGTTTTGAAATGACGAAAAGAGGATGTTTTTGTCAGTGAAGAGTGACCGTGCATTCAACTTGGTTTGAAGCGCAAGGACCTTAGTGACAAGTTGAGCCTGCATCTGTAGGTTTCCAAAGTTCATCGGTAGAGCCTCTGGTATCAGCAGTTTGGCCACCGACAGTAATATTATGATCGTAGCCATCAACTGTAAAATCTCCTTCTGAACTTTACTGCCTGAAAGTGAAAATAATGGTGCTTATATTCCGATTGGCTAAGTCATAATATGTTTGATCATAATATGAAATTTAGGGAATTATTGTCATTAGCTATAGGTAGGCATAGGAAGTAATGAATTATTACTAGCCATAGGTAGGTATAGGGAGTAATGACTTATTACTAGTCGTGGGTAGGTATAGGGAGTAATGCATTATTACTAGCCATAGGTAGGTATAGGGAGTAATGAACTATCACTAGTCATAGGGAGTAATGAATTATAACTAGTCATAGGTAGGTATAGGGAGTAATAAATTATCACTAGTCAGGGGGGTAATGCATTGTTACTAGTCATAGGTAGGTATAGGGAGTAATGAATTATCACTAGTCATAGACATAGGGAGTAATGAATTGTCACTAGCTACAGGTAGGTATATGAATTATCACTAGCCATAGGTAGGTATGGGGAGTAATGAATTACCACTAGCCATATATTAGGGTAGGTATAGGGAGTATAAAGGACTTATAGGTAGATATGGGGATAATGAATTATTAGTTATATGTAGGTATAGAGCATAATGAATTATCACTAGCCCTAGGTAGGTTTGGGTATAATGAATTAACACTACAGGTAGGTATAGGGAGTAATGCATTATTACTAGCCCTAGGTAGGTAATAGGGATAATGCATTATTAGCTATATGTAGGTACAGGGCATAGTGAATTATCATTAGCTATAGGTAGGTAAATGGAGTAATGCATTATTACTAGCCATAGGTAGGTAATAGGGATAATGCATTATTAGCTATATGTAGGTACAGGGCATAGTGAATTATCATTAGCTATAGGTAGGTAAATGGAGTAATGCATTATTACTAGCCCTAGGTAGGTATAGGGAGTAATGACTTATTACTAGCCCTAGGTAGGTATAGGGAGTAATGACTTATTACTAGCCATAGGTAGGTATAGGGAGTAATGCATTATTACTAGCCATAGGTAGGTATAGGGAGTAATGCATTATTACTAGCCATAGGTAGGTATAGGGAGTAATGCATTATTAGTAGCCATAGGGAGTAATGAATTATCACTAGCTATAGGCAGGTATAGCGAGTTACAAATGAATTATTACTATTCCTACTAACTAGTTAAGGGAGTTATACATTAGACAAAGTTAAAGGTAAGTAGAGAAAATAATTTATTATGAGTAGCATATACACATAATTATCACCGTATGGGGAATTATGACATATCAATGTATGACAAGTTAAGGATTACGACTAGCCACACGTAGATATATACTTATAATTTATGACCACTCATGGTAGGAATTTCCGAATTATGCGTAGCCTATAAACACATACCTAGTGACTGTAGACCAGCAGATTTCAGCATTTCTTTACAAATGGAGAAGTCTATTCCAAGAAGTTTTTGTATTCCAGGTGTTAGATCCCAGTACCCCTCCTGAAATGGTTAACAGCTAGCATGAAAAAAGTACAACTATATGCGTCCAACTGGTTGCCCAGCTGTTCAAGAGTTACATGTGTTGCACACCCAACTGGTTCCCTAGCTGTTTCTGAGTTACATATGTTTTATACTCTACTGGTTGTCGAGCTGCTCACGAAGTACATATATTCATACCAACTTCATCAAATGTTTTAAACTCAAATGGGTACCCAAATGTTCATGGGTTACAACTATTTTACCCTTAACTGTTTCCACAGCTGTTCTAAAGCTAGTTATGAGTTTTATTTTTGTGGTTTGCACTTGCTGCTTGCCCATCAGTACATCAGTTACACGTTTCACAACCAACCGGTTCCTCAGCTATTTGTGAGATATATGTTTTACATCCAACTGCCCTGCTGTACTACCATCGGTTACCCGGCCTGCTTCCGATTTCTTCGCTAAGCTATGATCTTTAGAACCAAGGCTTGCAGAAAAAAGAAGTTTGAAAGCGCCCCTCGTGTTGGACCGATTTGGCGAGACTTGGAGAGATTCTATGAGACTTTGAAACAAATATTTAAAGTAAATTAAATGTTTTAATATGTCTTACTTTTAAGCAATAAGTGGCGTCAGAGTAACTGATGCATCAACAAGTGGCATTGTCATGTTTATTTACAATATGACATCATGCAAACTTCGACATTATTTGCGAGAAAAAAACTGCGAATAAAATGGCTAATCATTAGCGGGCGCTTTATTTGGCCTAATCTGCCCTGACCAATATCTGCAAGTATGACATATGCATGATATGGTCTTGGCAGGCCGAGGCTACCTGCTGTACATGTTTAACAGCCAACTGGCTCCAGTTACATGTTTAACACCCAAATGGTTCCCCAGCTGTTCATGAGTTGTTTTACAACCAACTGGATCCCCAGCTGTACATGAGTAACATGTTTTACAACCAGCTGGTTTCCCAGCCGTTTGTAATTTATATTATATGTTCCAAAACTGTTTACAAGTTTATACCTTACTGGTTCACAAACTGTTAACCAACTGTTCACGAGTTACTAATGGTTTCCTCAAGTGTTCATGAGTTACATATGTCTCACACACAACTGGTTTCGCATCTGTTTATGAGTTACATATGTTTTATAACTAACTGGTTCTCCAGCTGGTCAGGAATTATGTCTGTTCTATCAGCAACTGGTTCCCCAGCTGCTGTTTATGAGTTATATACGTTTTACACCTAATTGGTGTCAGGGCCATAACTGTTATAACAAGAGCGCCACCTAACGGGGCATTATACGCCCGTTTCCTAAAATTGTTATGTTTAAAGCATTTCCTAGGTGTCAGGTCAATGTAACCCTTACCTCTGACCTTCTAACAAAAAAATAACTGATAGGGGATGTTGTTTAACCAAGAGCACTATTTGTATCAAGTTTCAAGACTAGATCAAATATTCGTGAATAACAGCTGGGAAGGAATTTGTCATGATAAGTCACAGTGACCTTGACATCTGACCTACTAAGCTTAACATTAACTGTAAAGTTTCAAAATTGTACGTCTAATAGTTACAAGTTACAGTGAGGAAAATGTCTTATGATTCAGTCATTGTCAGTTCGATGTGACCTTGATGACCTACTGAACCCAAAAGTAATAGGCTTCCTCCTCTGACCAAGGACAATGCATCTATGAAGTTTAAGTGTGGGTATCATATTTCTGAGATTGTCATTTGCAATGTGTATGTCCATATGAAGACATGGTGACCTTGACCTTTGACCTACTAAGCCCAAATGTGATAGGGTTCCTCCTCTCACCAAGGGCAATGCATCTACAAAGTTTCAACAGTGTAGGTATTATACTCCTGGAGTTATCACTTGGAATATGTACTGGTGACCTTGACCTTTGACCTAGTGACCCCAAAAGCACCAGGGTTTCTCCTCTGACCAAATGCAATGTATCGTATGAAGTTTCATGAGTGTGAGTGTTGTGGTTTCACGTTATTTGGCGGAATGTGTATTTCCATATAAGGTCATGGTGACCTTGACATTGGCCTAATGACCCCAAAGACAAAAAGGTTCTTTCTCTTGACAATGTTAATGCATACACAAGTTTCATCAGTGGGGGTGTTATGGTTTTTACGTTATCACGCAGAATGCATATTACTACATAAGGTCATAGTGACCTTGACCACTGACCTGCTAACCCCAGTGAAATACAATATTTTCTTTTACCAAGGGCAATGTACCTATGAAGTTTCATGAGTATGGTTTTGAAGTTACCTTTGACTTTTGACCTATGGGCCCAAAAAACAATAGGGTTCCTCCTTTCATCTAAGGCAATGTACATATGAAGTTTTGTGAGGGTAGGTGTTACGGTTTTGAATTTATTGTGCGGAATGCATGATTCCATATAAGGTCACTGTGAACTTTACCTTTGACCTACTGGCCCCAAAAACAATAGGGTACCTCCTCTCAACTATGGCAATGTACCTATGAAGTTTAATGAGTGTGGGTGGAATGCATATTTCAATATAAGGTCAGTGTATCCTTGACCTTTGACCTACTGGGCCTAAATGAAATTGGGTTCCTGCTTTGAACAAGGGTGATGAACCTATGAAGTTTCACGAGTGTAGATGTTACGGTTTTGAAATTATTATGCGGAATTCATATTCCCATATAAGGTCACCATGACCTTAACCTTTGACCTATTGATCTCAAAAACAATAGGGCTTCTCCTCTCACCTTGGGCAATGTAATTATGAAGTTTCACAAATGTAGGTTCTATGGTTTTGAAGTTATTGTGCGGAATGCATATCAGGTCACCGTGACCTTGACCTTTGACATACTGGCCCCAAAAACAATAGGGTTCTTCCTCTGACCTTGGGCAATGTATGAAATTTCATGAATAGGTGTTATGGTTTCAAAGTTATCATCCGGAATGCGTTTACCTATATAAGGTCATGATGAACCTTTGAACTTCTCTCACCTAGGGTAATTTACCTCTGAAGTTAAATGAGTGTAGGTGTTTTACAGTTTTGAAGTTATTGTGTGGAAGGTATATTTCCATATAAGGTCACTGTGACCTTGATCTTTAACCTACTGGCCCCATCTTTAACCTGGGTTCGTCCTCTTACCTAGGGCAATGTACCTATGAAGGTTTATGAGTGTAGGTGTTATGGTTTTGAAGTTACTGTGCGGAATGCATATTTTCATATAACGTCATCGTGACCTTGCCCTTTGAACTACTGGCCCCAAAAACAATAGGGTTCCTCCTCTCACCTAGGGCAATGTACCTATGAAGTTTCATGAGTGTAGGTGTTATGGTTTTGAAGTTTATAACTGTGGGGAATGCATATTTCCATATAAGGTCACTGTGACCTTGACCTTTGACTTACTGGCCCCAAAAACAATAGGGATCCTCCTCTCACCTATGGCAATGTGCCTATAATGTTTCATGAGTGTAGGTTTTATGGTGGCGAAGTTATCATCCGGAATGAGTTTTTCTATATAAGGTCATGATGACCTTGACCTTCGACTTACCGAAACCAAAAACAATAAGGATCCTCCTCTCACCTAGAGCAATACACCTATGAAGTTTCATGAATGTAGATTTATGGTTTCGAAGATATCATCCGGAATGCGATTGTATATATAAGGTCACTGTGACCTAGAACTTTGACCTTCTGACCCCAAAAACAATAGAGATCCTCCTCTCACCTAGGGCAATGTATGAAGTTTTATGAGTGTAGGTGTAATGGTTCCGGAGTAATCATCCGGAATACGTAACTGTTTACGGACGGACGGACAGACTTTCTAACGAATCAGTATTTATGTGGCCACCCCTTTGTTCACTCTTTTGTTCTTCTTGCCACACAAAATAATTTTAAGACACATAACAGAAACGGAATGAATAGCATCTATTGTTCTCTATTGTTCTCCTAGCCACCTAAGTACTGATTCGTAAGCTCGGACGGACGGACAACCCCATACCATAATACGTCCCGTTTTCAAACGTGCGTATAAAAAATTAAAAAGACTTTTCAGACAAAATTCAGCTAGTATCTTCAATAACTTGTATATCAGTGAAACAGATATGTTTAGTGGTAAATAAAAATTCCTATTTTAAAAATCGGGTGAGAAATAAAAACTCCACATGCGAAAGTTGTTTTTGATAGGGCATTTTTAATACAAATTTTGCTGCATCAAAAATTAGATTTTTTTACCAGTTTTTTTCTTCAAAAAACAGTATTGAGACACTGAGTTTTATAGCAAAATATTTCAGCTATCACGCCAACAACAGCCAACATATGTACACCGTTTCTAAACCTACTGAAGACGATCAAACTCTATAGACACGTAAACAGCTTTAATCAGCCAGACCAAACCCCAAAACTGGAGCGTACCAACTCATAATTCATTTTACACATATTCAATCATGGTTATTTCAAGAATCCTTGAATAAACATATACTGTTAATTGGCACATATACGTTATTATAAGACCTGACCACCTGGACAGAGCTTTGAGGAACAGTTATTTTTAGGGTAATTTTGCTGTTATTTGGCGGGTTTGTTTCTTTTAAGGCTAATTGAAGTTATTTGAGATTTCTTAATTTTCTTCTGCCCCAGCAACAATGAATTTACAACCTTAAAAAAAATATTAAATTATTTTGGCTGTACAATTTATTTCTCAACCACTTTTCAAAACTTAGGTATTTTTATATACCACTAAAAATTCCAGCTCCAATGATACGTTATGAACGTATTATTCAAATTGCTCATGTTAATGCTGAAAACCTTTTGGCTGAAATAAGCGTCCCGAACAATAAGTAAAAAATGGGCCATAACTCTTATAAAAATAATCAAATCTAACTTCTTCTATTTCTTTATGATCAACTTCATATTATGACGGTCATCTTCGCAAATTTAACCACAATGTTTTTTGTAGACAGACAAATGGATAAACTAGTATATTCAACCATCCCCCACTCCACATTTTTTTGTGGTGGTGGTGGGGGTTGGTATGACAAAACTTTCAAATGCCTAATGAGAAGTTTCAGCTCAAGAGCTTCAACCTGTTATGACTGTACAGGGAGAGTGGATCCAATTTTACATCATATGTTCACCGTGTCTAAACCTACCGACGAAGAGGGATCGATTATAGGGAAATCCTTCACGAGATGGTACGCGTGTGGTTCTTTTCACGAACAAGCATAAGCAAGTGAGTGAAAAAACAGCACACACCTACCATCGAGTGAAGGATCTCCACATAATCGATCACAACAGCTAAATAATCTATTACATTTTTAATCAGATTATGTATTAGTTTAACCGATATTTAGCGTTATCGGCTGACGACGTCGATGTCACCAACACGTTACTGACATGTTAGTTATTTTTGTGTTCGGACTTAGTTATTAATATTTAGTGATTATAAATATTCTTTCACTGAGAAATCCCAATCTTTTACACATAGAAATGTAATTAATATACATTATTATATCATCTGAATAGGATAGAGTTTTGATACATGATTTTGTCCTGTAATTTTGCCATTATTTGATTGGTTAATTTCTTTTTAACATTCAGCACTAGCTATGTACCTTATTTTGCATCTTCAGCAGCGAGTCCAACATTTCAAGTGTGAGTACAGAGGTGCCAGTCTGTATGGAGGGAATATGTTCACCAATCCCATAGTTATACAACTTTACTTCACCTTTACACACATCTGTAAAATACCATGTCAATAATATAAGATTCCATTTAAAGTTCAGAGAGGCCGATCTGTATGGGAATCTGCACTTTGAATGTCACACAATCATCTGTAACATACCATCTTGCCATAATTATAAAGATTCCCGTTCAAGTTCAGAGGTGCCAGCCTGTATGGGAATCTGTTAACATCAATACCAGGTATACAGTCGCACATCTGTAAAATACCATCTTGCTGAAAATAGATTTAAGTCAAAAGTTCAGAGGTGCCAGACTGTATGGGAATCTGTTAACATCAATACCAGGTATACAGTCACACATCTGTAAAATACCATCTTGCTGAAAACAGATTCAAGTCAAAAGTTCAGAGGTGCCAGACTGTATGGGAATCTGTTAACATCAATACCAGGTATACAGTCACACATCTGTAAAATACCATCTTGCTGAAAATAGATTCAAGTCAAAAGTTCAGCAGTGCCAGCCTGTATGGGAATCTGTTTACATCAATACCAGGTATACAGTCACACATCTGTAAAATACCATTTTGGCGATACTATCAGATTCCAGTCAAAAGTTCAGAGGTGCCAGCCTGTATGGGAATCTGTATTACATCAATACCAGGTATACAGTCACACATCTGTAAAATACCATCTTGGCAATAATATAAGATTCAAGTCAAAAGTTCGGAGGTGCCAGCCTGTATGGGAATCTGTATTACATCAATACCAGGTATACAGTCACACATCTGTAAAATACCATCTTGGCAACAATATAAGATTCAAGTCGAAAGTTCAGAGGTGCCAGCCTGTATGGGAATCTGTTTTACATCAATACCAGTTATACAGAGTCACATATCTGTAAAACACCATCTTGGCGATAATATAAGATTCAAGTCAAAAGTTCAGAGGTGCCAGCCTGTATGGGAATCTGTTTTACATCAATACCAGTTATACAGAGTCACATATCTGTAAAATACCATCTTGCTGATAATAGGTTCAAGTCAAAAGTTCAGAGGTGCCAGCCTGTATGGGAATCTGTTTTAAATCAATACCAGTTATACAGAGTCACATATCTGTAAAATACCATCTTGGCAACAATATAAGATTCAAGTCAAAAGTTCAGAGGTGCCAGCCTGTATGGGAATCTGTTTTACATCAATACCAGTTATACAGAGTCACATATCTGTAAAATACCATCTTGCTGATAATAGATTCAAGTCAAAAGTTCAGAGGTGCCAGCCTGTATGGGAATCTGTTTTACATCAATACCAGTTATACAGAGTCACATATCTGTAAAATACCATCATGCTGATAATAGATTTAAGTCAAAAGTTCAGAGGTGCCAGCCTGTATGGGAATCTGTATTACATCAATACCAGGTATACAGTCACACATCTGTAAAATACCATCTTGGCAATAATATAAGATTCCAGTCAAAAGTTCAGAGGTGCCAGCCTGTATGGGATTCTGTTTACATCAATACCAGTTATACAGAGTCACACATCAGAAATTATACTACATATACATTTGTAAGACATAAATTATCGTTATACAGCTTTTTCATAAATTATAATGTTCATAGTTTTTATAAGTTTCAAAATGTTACACAAAACAGAAACCTTACACTTGAATTGGATTATATAGTTGCACCAACAGCTAAGGTCACATGGTGACTTTCCCACTTCTATTGGTGGAGGAAACATTCCGCATGCCAGCTGGATAGCTTCCTCACATAAAGATTCAAAGGCCCATGAGGGATCGAACACACAGCGGTGAGGGGCAAGTGATTTCAAGTCAGAGACTCTAACCACTCGGCCACGGACGCCCCAGAAACCTTACAAAATATTATGATTATGTTAATTTAACTTAGCCAAGAATGATTTAGGATGAACTGCGTTGAATTAGGGTTTAACGACGCAGACACAAAAAAACGACCCTCCATTTACATCAAAATAGAAAAATGCAGAATTGGCCTACAACCTTCTCACCTCCAGAGAAGCACATGATCATTATTTTCTGCCACTACACAAGTAGCGCCTGACACAATACAGGGATGATGATGAAGACCTTTAAAGGGACAATGTCCATAACTTTTAGCTTATAAAACACACACTCATTACGTTCACAAACATTACACACTAAACATTATTGAATATTTACTAATTAAATGCAAGATTGTTCAATCGCGGTAAAAAAAGAAAGAAGTGCCGCTTTGTGCGTTTGAACTCGCAGCCCAAACTAAAATTACACTCTCGGGTAATAATGGTGAGCGCGATAGACGACGTCGCTCCTGGAAGTCGCGTGATCAGCAGAAAAGTTAAATAATGCGGGTCCCACATTATTTACAAATATTAATTAAAAACATTTTTTTCTTCAAATTCACGGAAGTATTACAACATATTTCTTCGGGTATATGCTCAAGTTTTCATGTATACATTTCACTGAAAAAAAGTCAGATAGTTATTTGGTTATGCTCAATATCTGCTTTATACTTACAGACAGTGTCCCTTTAATGAACATGACGATGACAAAATGAACATGAATTACTGGGGAATTTTACCCCTCCACCTGAATAGGCAGTGACCTTATTCTTGTCAGGGGACCACACATGGTTATGATGAAGAGAAAATAATACATTTTATCCACAAGCATACAAATATCATGCTGTAAAAATAATGAGAAACTAACCGTTGTTTTCAGTAAAAATATTTGTCTCCCCATCACTGTCGTATTCAGTACTTACATATTATGCTATGTGAAATGTTTTATATAAACTGCTGACAATGCTTGTGTATTAAAACCTTTAAAGGGCCATAACTCTGTTAAAAATCATTCAGTTGGAACACGATGAGGATATGCACAACTAGGCTTGGTACCGCTCATCCCTTATCAAGTTATGTTAAAATAAGCCAGGGGTTCAGGAGACATAAGACCAGCCAAAGTTAACGTATTAAAACCTTTGAAGGGTCACAACTCAAATCATCTGATTGGAACATGACGATGATATGTGCAACTAGGCTTGGCACTGATCATCCCTACGAAGTTTCGTTGAAATTCGATTAGGGGTTCAGAAGAACTCGTCCGGACAAAGTTTATCTATCAAAACGTTTAAAGGGCCACAACTTTGCCAAAAATCATTCGACCAGACGATGTGATGTTTAACTAGGCTTGATACTGATCATCCCGACCAAGTTTTGTTGAAATCTGGCCAGGGGTTCAGAACTAATCCGGACAAGCAGACAGACAGCAAGACAACGTCTCTCCTCCATTTGGTGCGGGGAGACATAATAAATAGAGTTTAATTAACATTGTTAAAGTGATACGGGAAATAATTCCCGAGTGAGAAAGATTCTTGCGATATAGAAACGAGTGCGTTTTCGTACGAGTTTCTATATCGCAAGAATATTTCTCACGAGTGAATTATTTTCCGTATCACGACAAAAGTGTTAATTAAACTATATAATATATATTCTGTGATGAATTTCTTTCCAATCGTCTTTTGACACAAGTATTCCTTCTTCTGTCACTCCTTTGGCGACAGCGCGGAGTAATATTATGACGTCAATTCGCAACGTTATATTGTGACGTCCATCGTTTAGTTCATAACATTTGGCTACTGTGCTATCTTGCGCACTAGGCGAGATAGCACAGTTAAAGGAAGGGATATGTTATAGATTTTCTCAAATTGGGAAATTTCTATAATTCATCACAGAATATATAATATAATATGTTTAATATAATATGTTTAAACCACAAGCATACCATGTGGTTCTAGATGAAGTTCTGCTCTGTCAGCCTCACCGTCGTCAAGGTCCAGGAGTGCTTGGAGGGCCTGTCTATCATCATCCCTACTCCAGTCATCCAGAACTTCAGGGGAGCTTCTTTTTTTTAATTTCGCAGTTTTCAACCTCATACCTGATCTCAATGCTAAATTAATAAATATCTTAATAAATTCAGTTTGTGTAATAACTAGAAAATACGTCCATGGGACATATTAAAATGCCCCACTTCAGGGTTTTTAATTATTTAGAAATTATACTCGGTAAAAGAAGAAAATGGACCAGAGTTGATAACGGATGCTAAACAATTAATTATACGTAGTAATGTTGTAATTCATATGCAGTTATTAAGTATTCATATTATCGTCTCAATTTGTTATCCAAATCATGTTGAATTTAAAACTGCTTGCATAAAAAAAAATTGAGTCTTTCTTCTTCCACTAAAGGCATAACTATACTGTTGGTGCAATAGAATCACAAGTTTGTAATAAGCAAAACAAAAAAACCTGCTTTATACTAATTTCATAATTAATATTAATGATAAAACAAATGCAAGTTATGAGAAAAACTAATGCGACGCTGTGAGTTTTTAAAAATCAAGATTGCCGTGTGTCCCTTTAAAAGCTGAAAACGGTATTCCACCTGAGAATAAATTGACAGAGAAATGATATCGTAAATGACTTAGGGGTCAATTTAAAACTGTGCAAAAGTTTAATAATAAATGAGACGCAATGCATATCGTAATTTTGAAATGTGTACATCACTGGAGGGAGGTCGTTAGCCACGTTAAGACAGGTGGTCATTTATTGCAGTATTAGTAATACCAAATTTTGTCTGAGGGAACTCAAAGTGGTCCCTTACACATATGTGGGTGCTTAAAACAGGTGAACGTACAACCGGGTTTGACAGTAACCCATAAATATGAATCAGAAAGTTATGGGCCTTTTACAGATGTATTCACTGGATCATGTTGAAGATGTGTACAAAGTTTCATTGTTGTAGACCAAATACTTTGAAAACTTGTCAGTTAAAAGCTAAAGGACAGATGGACAAAGCCGCAACAGGATAGTCGCATCTGAAGACAGTGTATAAAAATCCATATTACTATTCAATAACAAATTTACCAAAAACAGATGCAATTACATTGTTGAAACGTTTGCGTGCTAGTAACGTTTGCGATGTTAGCTGGGTGTTGGTATCTGCAAACCTTTACAGCCGTGACAGTTTTGTGGTGATCATCCACAAAGATTTGTAGCTGAATTAGACTAAGTGGACACACCGTAAGAATTGATATTTCAGCTCCATAGATGACATATAATTATGTCCTTTGTTTGCATCGAGAACATTATATATAAAACTCATTTTTAGCTCTACAGATCAAAGATCAGCAGAGCTTATGCCGTGGTGCGGTGTCCATCGTCCGTAGGTAAACTTTTTTTGTAGCGACTACTCCTTTGAAACTACTGGATGGATTTTCATGAAACATTACAGATATGTTGCCCATGATGTCTATATGACCCTAGCAAAAATTCCCGTTGATGTGAAATTCAAGATGACCGCCAAAGCAAAAATAGATTTTTGAAAACAAGTTTTTAGTGACTACTTCTTGAAAACTGTAAGTAATATTGATATGGACTTTTTCTAAGATGATCTGCATGACATGATGTGGTCATAGTCGAAAGTCATTTTGATTCCGGCGGCCATCTTTGTTTACATATAGTTATATAGTAGTATAGACCTGTAGCGACTACTCCTCTGAAACTACTTGATGGATTTTCATGAAACTTCACAAGAATGTTGCTGTTGATGTCTAGTTGATCCTAGCAAAATTTCTGGTGTGCCAGGAATTCAAGATGGCCACCAAGGCTAAAAATAGATTTTTAAAAAACAAGTTTGTAGCGACTACTTCTTGAAACTGTAAGTGATATTGACATGGGACTTTTTATAAAATGATCAGCATGACATGATGTTGGTCCTTGTTGAAAATCATTCCGATTGGCTACCAGCGGCCATCTTTGTTTACATATAGTTATATAGTAAAAACTTGTAGCGACTACTCCTCTGAAACAACTTGAAGGATTGTCATGAAACTTGACAGAAATGATGTGCATGATGTCTAGTTGATCCTAGCAAAATTTCGCTGCCATCGGCCATCTTTGTTTACATAGAGTTATGTAGTAACAAGAGGCCCAAGAGGGCCTGTGGACGCTCTACTGGCTAACATGGCTCTTATAACATCAATGCAGCGAGAGACTGCCATTTACGTTTTTTTTGAAAGTTTTGGGCAAAATACAGCTTTTTAACTAAATCAAGGGCCATAACTAAGTTTCAATTTCTTTATTGCAATTTTGGCCTCCGGCCCATAACACAATGCATTTTATATACAAACAAACAAATATGTAACTGGTGCACCCAACATATATACATAGATTTAATATACAAAACCACCAATATTTTAGGCAATCAACGCGAAAAAACTCTGGTAAGTTTGGCAAAGATCAGATGCAAAATGAAGGCCCTATCGTATGACGAGGCAAATTATAGCATTTCTAACACAAGAGGTCAATGACCTTGAAGCTCTACTGATTGATTTTGATTTCAGGAAGTAGTCGCTACAGACTTGTTTTTTGAAAATCTATTTTTAACCGTGGTGGCCATCTTGAATTTCCGGCCGACCTGAAATTTTGCTAGGATCAATTAGACATTAAGAGCAACATTCCTGTAAAGTTTCATGAAAATCCGTCAAGTAGTTTCAGAGGAGTAGTCGCTACAAGTTTTCATTATATAACTCTATGTAAACAAAGATGGCCGCTGGTAGCCATGTTTAACGTCAAATCAAAACGATTTTCGACAAGGACCAATATCATGTCATACTGATCATTTTAGAAAAAGTCCCATATCAATATCTCTTATAGTTTTGAAGAAGTAGTCGCTACAAACTTACTTATTTTAAATCTATTTTTAGCTGTGGCGGCCATCTTGAATTTCCGGCCGACCTGAAATTTTTCTAGGATCAACTAGACATCAAGAGCATCATTCCTGTGAAGTTTCATGAACATCCGTCAAGTAGTTTCAGAGAAGTAGTCGCTACAAGTTTTTACTATATAACTCTATGTAACCAAAGATGGCCACTGGCAGCCATGTTTAACGTCGAATCAAAATAATTTTCCACAAGTATCAACATCATGTCATGCTGATCATTTTAGAAAAAGTCCCATATCAATATCACTTATAGTTTTCAAGAAGTAGTGGCTACAAACTTATTTTTTAAAAATCTATTTTTAGCTGTGACGGCCATCTTGAATTTCCGGCAGATCTGAAATTTTGCTAGGATCAATTAGACATCAAGAGCAACATTCCTGTAAAGTTTCATGACAATCCGTCAAGTAGTTTCAGAGGAGTAGTCGCTACAAGTTTTCATTATATAACTCTTTGTAAACAAAGATGGCCGCTGGCAGCCATGTTTAATGTTGAATCAAAACGATTTTTGACAAGGATCAACATCATGTCATGCTGATCATTTTAGAAAAAGTCCCATATCAATATCACTTATAGTTTTCAAGAAGTAGTCGCTACAAACTTGTATTTTAAAACTCTATTTTTAGCTTTGGCGGCCATCTTGGATTTCACATCAACATGAATTTTTGCTAGGATCAACTAGACTTTATGGGCAACATTTCTGTAAAGTTTCATGAATATCCATCCAGTAGTTTCAGAGAAGTTGTCGCTACAAATAAAAGTTTACGGACAGACAGACTGATCTCTAATCAGTAGAGCTAAAAATCAAGGGCCACAATTCCGCTGTTACTGGTCCGATTTGGCTGGTTTTCGAATTTGTCCGAGCTTTCATTGACACTAACAATCTGATAAAGTTTGGTAAAGATTATATGAAAAATGAAGGCCCTTTCGTCTTAACGAGAACAAATATAGCATTTTTAACTAAATCAAGGGCCATAACTCCACTGTTACTGGTCCGATATGTTTGGTTTTCGAACTTGTCCGAGCTTTCATTGATATTAACAATCTGATAAAGTTTGGTAAAGATCGGATGAACAATGAAGCCCCAATCATCTTAACGAGAACAAATATAGCATTTTTAACTAAATCAAGGGCCATACCTCCACTGTTACTGGTCCGATATGGCTGGTTTGTGTGTGTGTGTGTATTTCTAAGGATTATAGTCCCTCCACCTACGACAGGCGTCCTACCCGACGATTATAGGCACAATGTCTGGACTTTTATCTGTGTGTTTGTTGTGTGATGTGATGATATGTCTACTTGAAACAGCGAACTCAATGGTTTCTTTATAGTGCTGCCACACTGGAATATCACGCCGTAGTAGACATGATATCCCCACCCACCCAGTCACATTATTCTGACACTGGTCAATCAGTCGTAGCACTACCCATTATTTGCTCGTCAGGCAAGGGTTACAAGTGACTACTCCATTTTTAAAGTCTTTGGTATGACGCGGTCAGGGGACTCGAACCCACGACCTCCCGAATGCAAGGCAGACGCTATAACCACTACACCACAATGCTTCGGTGATATGGCTGGTTTTCGAACATATTCGAGCTTTCAATGACATCAACAATCAGATAAAGATTGGTAAAGATCGGATGAACAATGAAGCCCCTATCATCTTAACAAGGCAAAATATAGCATTTTTAACTAAATCAAGGGCAATAACTCCGCTGTTACTGGTCCGATATGGCTGGTTTTCGAACTTGTTCGAGCTTTCATTGATATTAACAATGTGTGAAAGTTTGGTAAAGATAGGATGAACAAGAGGTCAATGACCTTGAAGCTCTACTGATTGATTTTGATTTCAGGAAGTAGTCGCTACAAACTGTTTTTTTGAAAATCTATTTTTAGCTGTGGTGGCCATCTTGAATTTCCGGCCGACCTGAAATTTTGCTAGGATCAATTAGACATTAAGAGCAACATTCCTGTGAAGTTTCATAAAAATCAGTCAAGTAGTTTCAGAGGGGTAGTCGCTACAAGTTTTCATTATATAACTCTATGTAAACAAAGATGGCCACTGACAGCCATGTTTAACATTGAATCAAAATAATGTTCGACTCAGATAAGCATCATGTCATGCTGATCATTTTAGAAAAAGTCCCATATCAATATCTCTTATAGTTTTCAAGAAGTAGTCGCTACAAACTTATTTTTTAAAAATCTATTTTTAACTGTGGCAGCCATCTTGAATTTCTGGCCGATCTGAAATTTTGCTAGGATCAATTAGACATTAAGAGCAACATTCCTGTAAAGTTTCATGAAAATCCGCCAAGTAGTTTCAGAGGAGTAGTCGCTACAAGTTTTTACTATATAACTCTATGTAAACAAAGATGGCCGCTGGCAGCCACGTTTAACGTCGAATCAAAACAATTTTTGATAAGGACCAACATCATGTCATGCTGATCATTTTAGAAAAAGTCCCATATCAATATCACTTATGGTTTTCAAGAAGTAGTCGCTACAAACTTGCATGAAAATCTATTTTTAGCCATGGTGGCCATCTTGAATTTCCGGCCGACCTGAAATTTTGCTAGGATCAATTAGACATCAAGAGCAACATTTCTTTGAAGTTTCATGAAAATCCGTCAAGTAGTTTCAGAGGAGTATTCGCTACAAGTTTTCATTATATAACTCTATGTAAACAAAGATGGCCACTGGCAGCCATGTTTAATGTCGAATCAAAATAATGTTCGACTCGGATAACCATCATGTCATGCTGATCATTTTAGAAAAAGTCCCATATCAATATCACTTATAGTTTTCAAGAAGTAGTCGCTACAAACTTGTATTTTGAAAATCTATTTTTAGCCATGGCGGCCATCTTGAATTTCCGGCCGACCTGACATTTTGCTAGGATCAATTAGACATCAAGAGCAACATTTCTGTGAAGTTTCATGAAAATCCGTCATGCTGATCATTTCAGAAAAATTCCCATATCAATATCACTTATAGTTTTCAAGACGTAGTCGCTACAAACTTATTTTTTAAAAATCTATTTTTAACTGTGGCAGCCATCTTGAATTTCTGGCCGATCTGAAATTTTGCTAGGATCAATTAGACATTAAGAGCAACATTCCTGTAAAGTTTCATGAAAATCTGCCTAGTAGTTTTAGAGGAGTAGTCGCTACAAGTTTTTACTATATGACTCTTATGTAAACAAAGATGGCCGCTGGCAGCCACGTTTAACGTCGAATCAAAACAATTTTTGATAAGGACCAACATCATGTCATGCTGATCATTTTAGAAAAAGTCCCATATCAATATCACTTATAGTTTTCAAGAAGTAGTCGCTACAAACTTGTATTTTGAAAAATTATTTTTAGCCGTGGCGGCCATCTTGAATTTCCGGCCGGCCTGAAATTTTGCTAGGATCAATTAGACATTAAGAGCAACATTCCTGTGAAGTTTCATGAAAATCCGTCAAGCAGTTTCAGAGGAGTAGTCGCTACAAGTTTTCATAATATAACTCTATGTAAACAAAGATGGCCGCTGGCAGCCATGTTTAACGTCAAATCAAAACGATTTTCGACAAGGACCAACATCATGTCATGCTGATCATTTTAGAAAAAGTCCCATATCAATATCACTTATAGTTTTCAAGAAGTAGTCGCTACAAACTTGTATTTAAAAAATCTATTTTTAGCTTTGGCGGCCATCTTGGATTTCACATCAACATGAATTTTTGCTAGGATCAACTAGACTTCATGGGCAACATTTTTGTAAAGTTTTATGAATATCCATCCAGTAGTTTCAGAGGAGTAGTCGCTACAAATAAAAGTTAACGGACGGACAGACGGACAGAAGGACGGACAGACGGACGGACGACGGACGCCGCACCACGGCATAAGCTCTGCTGATCTCTGATCAGTAGAGCTAAAAATGAAGGCCCTATCGTCTTAACGAGGCAAAATATAGCATTTTTTTAACTAAATCATGTAAATCAAGGACATAACTCCGCTACTACTGGTCCAATCTGGCTGGTTTTCGAACTTTATTGATATTAACAATGTGGTAAATATAGGATGAAAAGAGCTGTCGGAGAACAGCGCAGCTCGACTATTCGATTTTTCAAAGAATAATAAATTTATAGCTAGTATATAACATCAGAAAACAAGGCTACAACAATGTGGGGTGGGACTGGGGGGCATAACATAACTATGTGTAAGAATTGACCAAAACTATACAGAAATATGTAAAAAAAAATAAAATTAAAAAATCGAGATTTGAGTAGGGTGCGGGTTGGGGGTGGAGGAGAGGCGGGGTAGATGGTGAGGGGAGTGGGGGTGGTGAGGGCAACATATATGTGTAAGAATTCACCAAAACAACACAAAAGTATGTTAAAAAAAAAGAAGAAAAATCGAGTTTTGTGTGGGGATGGGCGAGAGGCGGGGGGTGGGGAGGGCAACATATATATGTGTAAGAAGCTATGTAAGAATTGACCAAAATAACACAGAAATATGGTAAAACAGAAAAAAACAAAAAACATTATGATTGGAGGGAGTGGGGGTGGGTGGGCAATATCTATGTGTAAAATTGACAAAAACAACACAGAAATATGTAAAATAAATAAATTGAGTTTCGAATTGGTGGTGGGGGGGGGGCAACATATATGTGTAAGAAGCTATGTGTAAGAAATTACGGAAAAAAAACAGATATATGTAAAAATAAAATAAACGCTAAATAAAAATATTCAAGGGGGGGTAGAAGCAGGGGTTGGGTGAGAAGCGAAGCTATGTGTAAGAATTGACCAAAAAACACAGAAATATGTAAAAAAAAAAAAAAAAAAGTTTCAACTTGTGTGTGGTGGGGGGCAACATGTGTATGTGTAAGAACTGACTAAAACAACACAGAAATATGTCAAAAAAAAAAAGTTTAAAAAAAATAAAGGTGTGGAGGTGGGTGTGGGGGAGGGGGTGGGTGGGGGGGTGAGGGGGGTAGGAGGGAGCCCATGCCCCAATATGCGTGAAGTATGAATAAGATGCATAATGCTATAAGAAATCCCAAACCAAAATTATAGATATATACATGCTTACATGCAAACCTAGATCTGCCTTTATTGCACACTTTATGGGCCATCACAATTTGGGTTCCATGGGAGCCCAGAATTTGCAGGACAAAATTAACCCTTTACAACATACTATAAAAAAAAAACAATTTCCAAAATTTAGTTCAGCTAGGACAAGAAATGTAAGAGATATAGACCTGTAAACACAGCTTACACGCAAAATTTGATGTGAAACAGACACATTTTAAGGGCTATCAGAATTTGGGTTCCATGGGAGCCCAGGGGTTACAGGAACCAAAATTGCTTATGCAGCCCTAAAGATAATGCTATAAGGAAGCCCATGGCCAAATTTGGTTGTGCTAGGATAAGAAATGTAAGAGATATAGACTTGTAAACACAGCTTACACGCAAAATTTGATGTGAAATTCGAACACATTTTATGGGCTATCATAATTTGGGTTCCATGGGAGCCCATGGGTTACAGGAACCAAAATTGCTTATGCAGCCCTAAAGATAATGCTATAAGGAAGCCCATGGCCAAATTTGGTTGTGCTAGGATAAGAAATGTAAGAGATATAGACTTGTAAACACAGCCTACACAAAAACCTTGATGTGGGACGCCGACGCCAACCCCAGGGTGATTACATAAGCTCTCTTATTCTTCGAATAGTTGAGCTAAAAATGAAGGCCCTATCGTCTTTAGAGGCAAAATATAGCAATAGAGCATTTTTAACTAAATCAAGGGCCATAACTCCGCTGTCTCTGGTCCGATCTGGCTGGTTTTCAAACTTGTCCGAACTTTCATTGATATTAACAATCTGTTAAAGTTTGGTAAAGGTCGGATGAAAAACGTAGGCCCTATCGTCTTAACGAGGTAAAAGTTAACGGACGGACGGACGACGGACGACACACCATCCCATAAGCTCTGCTGGCCCTTGGCCAGTAGAGCTAAAAACTTGTAATGACTACTCTGAAACTACTTGACAGATTTTCCTGAAACTCACAGGAATGCTGATCTAGCTATCAAAACCTATCAGTAGAGCTTCAAGGTTATTGACCTCTTGTTTACAATTAAATTCTTTGATTACAACATTTGTGTTAGACTCAATTCTTTTACACGGTCTTCATTTTAATATTGACCTCGGTGGTCGATAGGTGGCATATGTTGGGTAAAATGACATCAAAGTGTTAGGGTATAGCTATAGAAATATGTTGAAACGAACTGCAAAACAATCAAATGCAAAGCAGGTTGACACAGTTTGTTACGCATGTTACATACTGATATGTAGGTGTCAAAACCGTATTGACAAAGCGGATCAATGTTTCTTTATTTCACCAGTGACTTTCTGTTTGAAAAATATCCCAATTATCAGGAAACTTTGTTTTTGGATGAGACTGATCTTTTTCACCTGATGGAGGATTTCTGAGTTTTATTCAATTGATGCATTGATTTAATTTATAATTAGAAAGGCATTCCATGGAACACTTGTGTCGCCTGCCTCCATGGAACACTTGTGTCGCCTGCCTCCATGGAACACTTGTGTCGCCTGCCATTTGATTATTTCAGCAAGGACAATCTAACTATAAAGTTTGAAGTCAGTTTGAACTTTGAAGACAGAGGGTGCAATCTTTCATTATGATATGCATTGCGTCTCATTTTTTTTTAAATTGCTAACATTTTGCGAAAAAAGGCGTCTCTGCATTAAATAATTGGTAAGAAAGAACTGCATAAAGTTTCATGACCATAGGTCATATTTGGCCATGTTATGAGCTAGGTAAGGCAGCAAGTCAAAGTTTTATGAAAAGGGGAATAATTCTGCCAAAATGAAAGTCATAGTTATTGGACATGTGCAACGACTTTTCTTAGGCTAACATGATGGTATTTGTGAAGTTCCATGAACATCAGTCAAATACTTTTCAAGTTATGACTAAGGTTAGGTTGTAGACGGAAGTGTGACGAATGACAGACGCACGGTCAAGGGATCCCTAAGTGTCTACCATGCTGTGTAAGCGACACAAAAATACCCACCCTTGTAAATTGATTTGCTCCTGGCAAATCATACCGGTAGATGAGACTGATACAGTTATTTACTTATATAAATCAAATTATACAATCAGAAAGAGATGGACACTTCGGTCTTTGTGTAATATATATTTTATTACATTAACATCTAACCAACTAATCAACATTTTTATACATATATTTGGGGGCTCCACAAGTACCATCCACCACCATGGCAAGCAGGCAACCAGACTGAAGCAAACATGACCAAGGACAGTGAGGCCTGCGCTCAGTGAGGCAGCTCATGTTAACCGAGGCTCGGGGCAGATCGTGTAAACAGAGGCCGTGGGAGGTTGTAGAGAACCAGGGCGTGAGGCCACTAGTGTTAACTGAGGGCAGGGGCAGTTTGTGCAGAGGCCATGGGTTGTTGCAGTGAATTCGGACGTGAGGCAGTTCGTGTTAACCGAGGCAAGGGGCAGCTCGTTTAAACAGAGGCCGAGGCAGTTGTAAGCTAGTACTTTGGCATAGATGCAAGGGTATGCGGCAGCATGGTTGTGTATAAAGAAACAGCAGAATAGAGCTGATAAGGATAATTAGTCTGTATAGAGTTAGCCTGAACTTAGTGTTATACGACACAACTGGAAATGTGTCTGAATTAGTTACAGTCTACAGCTTTTTTGGGGGAGGGCGCATATATAACTAAGGGTATTTAGCGGCCTGTGATGGACAATGGACAGTGAAACCCCTAGACTGGAGTTCATGGTGGTCGTGGGGCGGATGCAAACAATGGCTGAGCTGCGATCCAAAGGGAATGCCAGATCAAGGCTTAGCTGTAAAAAGCTAAAAATAAATGTTGCAGAATCGGAGGATCTGCTTGGGTGTTTAAGTCCATCATGTTTGTCAAAACTACGGTTAATAAAAATTAACCTTCCCAAAATAGTGTTAACAAATCAGTGTTGCATCTTGCATCTTTTTAAATAATTAAAGGGCCATAATTTTGCTGTTTCCTGCTAGGTTAATTTATGTCAAGTTTTCCTAATGTTCCAGCTTTTGGTGATATTAACGTTCTGAAAAAGCTTGGTCATAATAAGATCAGATGAAAAATAAAGCAGCTAGAGTGTTAACAATGTAAAATACAAAATTTTCCAGTAAATCAAGGGCCCTAACTCTTGTTACTAATCTGCACTAGCTGATTATCAAACCTATCCAAGTTTTCATAGGTATCAGCAATCAGACTTTGTATGGTTAACATTGGATCTATAGGTGCATCTCAAGATCTGAAGGTACTTTGAGTCCTGAACATGTACAATTGTAGAGCTAAAACTTGAGTCTTACTTAGGAGGTTGATAAATATGTAAAAACATTAATTATTGTCTTACCCATTCTTTCTGGGCTTGCTTCCTTCATCGTCACACTGAGACTACTTGCTACTTGCTCACATCTCCGCCATGAGACAGGTGCAGGTGACAGCCTTGGTGACATAGATGAAACATCATGTGCTGGTGGTGCAGGTGGCGGTCTTGGTGACCTAGATGAAACATCAGGTGCTGGTGGTGCAGGTGGCGGCCTAGGTGACATAGATAAAACATCAGGTGCTGGTGGTGAAAGGGGTTGTGAAAGTATTGATCCACGTGTTCGAATACCTTCAAAACCTGATGCAGGTGGTACCAGTTGCGGAATAGATGAATCATCAATTTCAGATAATCCAGGTGGCCGTCTCCGAAAACTCAGTACCCTAGATAAAACATCAGGTGCTGGTGGTGGAAGGGGTTGTGAAAGTACTGATCCACGTGCTGGTGGTGCAGGTGGCGGTCTCGGTGACCTAGATGAAACATCAGGTGCTGGTGGTGCAGGTGGCGGCCTAGGTGACATAGATAAAACATCAGGTGCTGGTGGTGGAAGGGGTTGTGAAAGTATTGATCCACGTGTTCGAATACCTTCAAAACCTGATGCAGGTGGTACCAGTTGCGGCCTAGATGAACCATAAGTTGCAGATAATCCAGGTGGCCTTCTCCGTCTACGTGACCCGGATGAAACATCAGGCGCTAGGGGTGCTGATGGGGCAGGCGGCGGTCTTGTTGATCTAGATGAATCATCAGGTGCTAGGGGTGCTGGTGGGGCAGGCAGCGGTCTTAGTGATCTAGATGAATCATCAGATGCTGGTGGTGCAGGCGGCAGCCTGAATGAACTAGATGAAACATCAGGTACTGGTGGAGCAGGCAGTCCTGATGGTTGAAGCTGATCAGGTGTTTTAATAGATTTTAATTTCGCAGACATCAGCATTGGCTGATCTCCATCAAAAAAAGTGTTTTGTTGTTGTTGTGGAAACCCCATCATTGGCTGACCTCCACCAAAAAAGGCTCGTTGTTGTTGTTGTTGTGGAAACCTCATCATTGGCTGACCTCCACCAAAAGAAGCTTGTTGTTGTTGTTGTTGTTGTGGAAACCTCATCATTGGCTGACCTCCACCAAAAGAAGCTTGTTGTTGTTGTTGTTGTGGAAACATCATCATTGGTTGACCTCTACCAGGCAAAGGAGGTGGAGCAAACTTTATTTCCTGCAACATCATTGCTCGTGCTTGGGGTGGTGGCTGACCTTCAGCTGATGGTATTGGGGATGATCGGTCATAGCAACCTGAATGTAAGGGATTTATATGGAAAAATGTATTTTTATGCAGTAAACAAAACATACATGTAGCATGAAATTACCTACAGTTCTGACAAGATAACTTGGGTTGTTTGGTTCAATCTGACACAAAGATAGGAGAACAGCGTAGCTCGACTATTCGATTTTTCAGAGAATAATAAATTATATAGCCAGTATATACCATCAGAAAACAAGGCTAAAACAATGTGGGGTTGAGGGGCAGGGCGGGTACAGAAACTTGGGACAATAAAACAAGAGGCCCAAGAGGGCCTGTGGACGCTCTACTGACTTAAGATAAAGTTTATGTATAAGGGACCATAAGTCTTTCAAAAATCATTCAACCAGAACATGGCGATGACAGGTGCAACTAGGCTTAGTACTGATCATTCTCGCCAAGATTCGCTGAAATCTGGCAAAGAGTTCAGAAGAGACCAATCTGGACAAAGTTTGTGTATTAAAACATTTAAAGGGTCACAACTATGCCAAAAATTCAACCGAAATATGGCGATGATTTGCACAACTGAGGCTTGATACTGATCATCCTTGTCAAGTTTCGTCTATATCCAGCCGTTCAGGAGAATTAGCCTGGAAAAAAATTGTGGTATCAAAATCCTTTAAAGGGCCATCACTCTGCCAAATATCTGTAAACCGGAACGTGACAATGACATAAACAACTAGGCTTGGTGCTGATCATCCCTGCAAAGTTTCATTGAAATCTGGCGAGGGGTTCAGGAGAAGTAGATCGGACAAAGTTTGTGTATTAAAACCTTTAAAGGGCCATAATTCTGCAAAAAAAATCATTTAACCGGAATACGCCAATGATTTGCACAACTAGACATGGAATTGATCATCCCTAAAAAGCTTCGTTTGAATCCGGCCAGAGGTTCAGGAGAACTAGTGAGAACACAGTTTGCGTATTAAAACCTTTAAAGGGCTGTAACTCCCCCAAAAATCATTCGACCAGAACACGGCGATGATGTGCACAACTAGATGTAGAATCGATCATCTCTAAAATGTTTCTTTAATCCGGCCAGGGGTTCAGGAGAACTAGTCAGAACAAAGTTTGTGTATTAAAACCTTTAAAGGGCTATAACTCTGCCAAAATCATTCAACTGGAACACGGTGACTATGTACAACTAGGCTTGGTACTGAACATCCCTGCAAAGTTTCAATGAAATCCGGCCAAATGAAGACCCTTTCATCTTAATGAGGCAAAGATATAGCATATTTCAGAAAATCAAGGACCATGCCTCCGATGTAAATGGTCCAATCTGGATGGTTTTCGAACTCTTTCAAGCTTTCATTGATATTAACAATCTGGTAAAGTTTCTAAAAGATCGGATGAAAGATGAAGGCAATATCGTCTTGAGGCAAAATATAGGATTTTTAACTAAATCAAGGGCCATAACTCCACTGTTACTGTTCCGATCTGGCTGGTTTTTGAACTTGACTGAGCTTGCATTGATATGAACAATCTCGTAAAGTTTCATAAAGATCGCATGAAAAATGAAGGCCCTATCATCTTGAGGCAAAATATAGCATTTTTAACTAAATCAAGGGCCATAACTCATATGTTACTGGTCCGATCTGGCTGGTTTTCGAAATTGTCTGAGCTGTCATTGATATAAACAATCAGGTAAAGTTTTGTAAAGATCAGATGAAAGATGAAGGCCCTATCGAATTAACGAGGCAAAATATAGCATTATTAACTAAATCAAGGGCCATAACTCCGCTGTTACTGGTCTGATCTTTCTGGTCTTCGAAACTGTTTGAGCTTTCATTTATATAAACGATCTGGTAAAGTTTTGTAAAGATCAGATGAAAGATGAAGGCCCTATTTTCTTAACGAGGCAAACTATAGCATTTTTAACTAAATCAAGGTCCATAACTCCCCAGTTAATGGTCCGATCTAGCTGGTCGTCGAAGTTGTCTGAGCTTTCATTTATATAAACAATCTAGTAAAGTTTGGTAAAGATTAGATGAAAGATGAAGGCCCTATTGTTTAATGAGGCAAAATATAGCATTTTTAACTAAATCAAGGGCAATAACTCCGCTGTTAATGGCCGATCTTGTTGGTTATCAAACTTGTCCGAGTTTTCATTGATATTAACAATCTGTGCAAGTTTGGTAAAGATCAAATAATAAATGAAGGTGCTAGAGTGTTCCCGAGGCTTAATATGGCATTTTTCAGCAAAACAAGGGCCATAACTCCGGTGAAATTATTTCGATCTAGCCGGTTTTCGGAATTGTCCGAGCTTTCATTGATATAAAGACACTGGTAAAGTTAAGTAAAGGTCCGATTAATATTGAAGGCCCTAGAGTGTTCACAAGGCGGAAAATAGCATTTTTCAGAAAAAACAAGGGCCATTACTCCGGTGTTACTGATCGGATTTAGCTGGTTTTTGAAATTATTTGAGCTTTCATTGATATTAACAATCTGTGCAAGTTTGGGAAAGATCAAATAATAAATGAATGTGCTAGCGTGTTCACAAGGCAGAAAATGGCATTTTTCAGAAAAAACAAGGGCCATAACTCTGGTGTTACTGACCCAATTTAGCTGATTTTTGAACTTGTTCAAGCTGTCATTGGTATTAACAGTCTGTGCAAGTTTGGTATCGATCAAAAAATAAATGAAGGTGTTAGAGCGTTCACAAGGCAGAAAATATCAATTTTCAGAAGAAACAAGGGCCATAACTCCGGTGTTACTCATCTAAGTATGGTAAAGTACAACCTGAAATTTTGCTAGGATCAATTAGACATCAAGAGCAACATTCCTGTGAAGTTTCATGAAAATCCGTCAAGTAGTTTCAGAGAAGTAGTCGCAACAAGTTTTCATTATATAACTCTAGGTAAACAAAGATGGCCACTGCAGCCATGTTAAATGTTGAATCAAAACGATTTTCGACAAGGACCAACATCATGTCATGCTGATCATTTTAGAAAAAGTCCCATATCAATATCTCTTATAGTTTTCAAGAAGTAGTTGCTACAAACTTATTTTTTAAAAATTGATTTTTAGCCGTGGCGGCCATCTTGAATTTCCGGCCGACCTGCAAATTTTGCTAGGATCAATTAGACATCAAGAGCAACATTCCTGTGAAGTTTCATGAAAATCTGTCAGGTAGTTTCAGAGGAGTAGTCGCTACAAGTTTTCATTATATAACTCTATGTAAACAAAGATGGCCGGGCAGCAATGTTTAACGTTGAATCGAACGATTTTCGACAAGGACCAACATCATGTCATGCTGATCATTTTAGAAAAAGTCCCATATCAATATCCCTTAGAGTTTTCAAGAAGTAGTCGCTACAAACTTGTTTTTTAAAAACCTATTTTTAGATTTGGCGGCCATCTTGGATTTCACATCAACATGAATTTTTGCTAGGATCAACTAGACTTCATGGGCAACATTTCTGTAAAGTTTCATAAATATCCATCTAGTAGTTCCAGAGGAGTAGTTGCTACAAATAAAAGTTTACGGACGGACAGACGGACAAACAGACAGACGGACGATGGACGCCGCACCACGGCATAAGCTCTGCTGATCTCTGATCAGTAGAGCTAAAAACCTAATTTTAGATTTGGCGGCCATCTTGGATTTCACATCAACATGAATTTTTGCTAGGATCAACTAGACTTCATGGGCAACATTTCTGTAAAGTTTGATGAAAATCCATTCAGTAGTTTCAAAGATGTAGTCGCTACAAAATAAAAGTTTACGGACAGACGGACGTACACAAAATCAGGCCTTGTGTGACTAAAACTTGTGTGTCTGTTTTTTGTGTGTACGTTCAGACTTTGTGTGACTGTTTTTGACATTTTGTGTGTCGTTTTTACCATTTGGACACATTTTAGTCACACAAGCTCCCCTCCCCTTGTGTGACTGCAATTTTTTATTGCTTTAAATGAAGAAATAGACTGTTTCCTGCACATAGAGACATACTTGCTTGTGTGTCAGTCACACAAGAAAAAAAAGTCACACAAGTATACTTTATACATAAAAAAAGACACACAAGGCGCTCCTGTAAACTCGGACGGACAGACGGACTGACGGACGCCGGACGCCGCACCGTCTTCTTGTGGTGAGCAACTATGCGAAGTAATTCGAAAATCCGTCCATTATTGTTCGAGTTATGAAGCGGAGACGATTGTATAGACGAACGGATTTTGAACTTTGATCTCTAAGTGTGACCTTGACCTTGGAGCCACGGACCTGGATTATGTGCGCGACACGTCATCTTGTTGTGGTGAGCAATTGTGCGAAGTTATTTGAAAATCCATCCATTATTGTCAGAGTTATGAAGCAGACACGAGTGTATAGACGAACGGATTTTGACCTTTGACCTCTAAGTGTGACCTTGACTTTGGGGCCACGGACCTGTTTTTTGTGTGCGACACATCGTCTAGTTGTGGTGAGCAATTGTGCGAAGTTATTTAAAAATCCGTCCATTATTGTCAGAGTTATGAGGCGGACATGAGTGTACACGCAAACGGACAGACAGTGCGATTACTATACGCCACCCTTCGGGGGCATAACAAAACAACACGGACAAATATTCGAGTGGTAGAGATGATGGGGTGGTGGAATGGTTGGGGGGTGGGGGTAAAACATATTGATCAACTGATAAAACAAAACACCACAGAGATATGTAAAAAAGAAAAGAAAAATAGTTTCGAGCGCGTGGGTTGAGGGCAGGGGGAATGCGGGTTGGCGGTGGGAGCAACATAACTATATGTGCAAGAATTTACCAAAACAAGTAACAACACAGAAATATGTAAAAAAAAAAAAGAAAAAAAGAAGAGTTTTGAGTGGAAAGGTGGGGGTGGGGAGGCCGGCAGAGGTGGGGCAGGGCGGGGGTCGGGGGAGGGTTCCAACATAGCTATATGTGTAAGAAGAAAAAAAACGAGTTTCGAGTGGCGGGAGGCGTGGTGGGGAGTGTGGGTCACAGTGGGGGTGTGGGGGTAGGTATGTGTGTTAGAATTGACCAAAACAATACAGAAATAATTATGTTAAAAATATTAATAAAATTAGTTTTGAGTGGAGGTGGTGGGTGTGGTGGTGGAGGTGGGGGCGACGAGGGCAGGTGGTGGGGGTGCAACATAGCTATATGTGAAAGAATTGACACAAAAAAAAAAGACAAATATGTAAACTTAAACACGAGGGCCAAGATGGCCCTATATCGATCACCTGAGTAATTGTCCATTATCGAATTCTTCGAAATCTTATGATCATATACAATCTGTGCAAGTTTGGTTAAGATTGTCCAAGAAATGTGGTCTCTGTTGTTTACCAACATTGATATAAAGACACTGACAAAGTTTGGTAAAGATCAAAGACAAAATGAAGGTGCTAGAGTGTAACCTCTGGGGCATGGCCAAATGTGACCCAAGGTCTACATGTAATATATGAGAGCTGTGTGCCCGTGGTTTCAGAAAAGAAGATTTTTTAAGTTTTGCCCTATACAAGTCTATGTAAAACATGTGACCCCTGGGGCAGAGCAAAATGTGACCCCAGGGTCACCAATTTAATAAACTTGGTAAAGGACCATAAGCGCAAAGTAAATGCAAAATATTAAACCTCCGGCTCTTGCAGTTTCAGAGAAGAAGATTTTTAAAAAAATTCCCTATACAAGTCTATGTAAAACTGAGACCCCCGAGGAGGGGCCAAATATGACCCCAGGGTCACCATTTGAACACACTTGGTAAAGGACCATAATCTTATAGTTATTGCAAAATATTAAACATCTGGCTCTTGTAGTTTCAGAGAAGAAGATTTTTAAATGTTTTCCTATACAAGTCTATGTAAAACTGTGAACCCCGGGGCGGGGCCAAATTTAACACCAGGGTCACCACTTGAACAAACTTGGTAAAGGATCATAAGCTTGTAGTAAATACAAAATATTGAACATCTGGCTCAAGCAGTTTCAGAGAAGAAGATTGTTTAAATTTTTCCCTATACAAGTCTATGTAAAACATGTGACCCCTGGGGTGGGGTCAAATGTAACCCTAGCGTCACCATTTGAACAAACTTGGTAGAGGACTGACTATAAGCTTATAGCAAATGCAAAATATTGAACATCTGGCTCAAGCAGTTTTGGAGAAGATTTTTTAAGTGTTTCCCTATACAAGTCTATGTAAAACATGTGACCCCTGGGGCTTATAGTAAATGCAAAATATTAAACCTCTGGCTCTTGTAGAAGAAGATTTTTTTAAGTTTCTTCCTATACAGGTCTATGTAAAACTGTGACCACCGGGGCGGGGCCAAATGTGACTCCAGGGTCACTATTTGAACAAACCTGGTAAAGGACTATAATCTTGTACATGTTATAGTAAATGTAAAATATTAGACCTCTGGCTCTTGTAGTTTTAGAGAAGAAGATTGTTTTCAGTTTTTCCCTATACAAGCCTATGTAAAACTGTCACCCCCGGGATGGGGCCAAATATGACCCCCGGGTCACCATTTGAACAAACTTGGTAAAGGACCATATGCTTATAGTAAATGCAAAATATCAAACCTCTGGCTCTTGTAGTTTGTGAGAAGAAGATTTTTAAAAAAAAATCCTATATAAGTCTATGCAAAAACTGTGACCCCTCGGGGCGGGGACAAATTTGACCCCAGGGTCACCATTTGAACAAAATTAGTAGAGGACCATAAGTTGATGCAACATGTAATACATGAGAGCTCTGTGCCTTGTGGTTTCAGAGAAGAAGATTTTTTAAAGTTTTTTCCTATGGAAAACATGCAAAATCTCAATATACAAACTTTGGATCCTCGGGGCACGGGCATTTTTGACCCCGGGGACTTCATTTGAACAAATTTGATAGTCTAGGTGTTGGCGATCATTTTAAAAGAAAAACTGTTGAAATCTGTCTTGCGGTTCTGATGAAGAAGATTTTTTAAGGTTTCGAACATATATGGTAATGGCGGCCATCTTGGATGTCGCGCTGACCTAATTTTGACAAATCTTAAAAGCATTCATCTAAGGATCATCCGTTGTGAAGTTTAGTCAAAATCAGCCAAGCGGTTTCTGAGGCGAAGTCATTTGAAGAAAAGTTAACGAGGACGACGGACGACGGACGCAAAGTGATCCCAATAGATCACCTTGAGCCTTCGGCTCAGGTGATCTAATAAAAATATGAGATTCGAGTGGGTGTGGGGGTGGGGGGGGGGGGGGGTTGGGGGGGTGTAGACGGTGAGGGCGGGGGGTGGGGTGCAACATAGCTATATGGTGTAAGAATTGACCAAAACAACACAGAAATATGTAAAACAAGAGGCCCAAGAACGCCTGTGGACGCTCTACTGGCTAATATGGCTCTTATAACATCAATGATGCGAAGACTGCCATTTAGATTTTTTGAAAATACAGCTTTTTAATTAAATCAAGGGCCATAACTAACAAATCTGGTAAAGTTTGGTAAAGATCAGATGAAAAATGAAGGCCCTATCATATTAACGAGGCAAAATATAGCATTTTTAACTAAATCAAGAGCCATGACTTCTCAAGAGGTCAATGACCTTGAAGCTCTACTAATAGGTTTTTGATAGCTAGATCAGCATTCCTGTGAAGTTTCATGAGAATCCGAAGTAATTTCGGAGGAGTAGTCGCTACAACTTTTCATTTTTTAACTCTATGTAAACAAAGATGGCCGCTGACGGCCATGTTTAACGTCAAATCAAAATAATTTTTGACAAGGATCAACACCATGTCATACTGATCATTTTAGAAAAAGTCCCATATCAATATCACTTATAGGTTTCAAGAAGTTGTCGCTACAAACTTGTATTCTGAAAATCTATTTTTAGCCATGGTGGCCATCTTGAATTTCTGGCCGACCTGATCCGCTGAGTAGTTACAGAGAAGTAGTCGCTACAAGATTTTACTATATAACTCTATGTAAACAAAGATGGCCGCTGACTGTCATGTTTAACATCGAATCAAATGATTTTCGACAAGGACCAACATCATGTCATGCTGATCATTTTAGGAAAGTCCCATATCAATATCACTTATAGTTTTCAAGAAATAGTCGCTACAAACTTGTTTTTTAAAAATCTATTTTTAGCCATGGTGGCCATCTTGAATTTCCAGCTGACCCGAAGTTTTGCTAGGATCAATGAGACATCAAGAGAACATTCGTGTGAAGTTTCATGAAAATCCGTCAAGAAGTTTCAGAGGAGTAGTCGCTACAAGTTTTCATAAAATAACTCCTTGTAAACAAAGATGGCCACTGGCAGCCATGTTTAACATCGAATCAAAATAATTTTCGACAAGGATCAACATCATGTCATACTGATAATTTTTTGGAAAAGTCCCATATCAATATCACTTAGAGTTTTCAAGAAGTAGTTGCTACAAATTTGTTTTTTAAAAATCTATTTTTAGATTTGGCGGCCATCTTGGATTTCACATCCAACATGAATTTTTGCTAGGATCAACTAGACTTCATGTGAAACATTTCTGTAATGTTTCATGAAAATCCATTCAGTAGTTTCAGAGGAGTAGTCGCTACAAAAAAGTTAATGGCCGGACGGATGGACGACGGACAACGCACCATGGCATAAGCTCTTCTGATCTCTGATCAGTAGAGCTAAAAAAAAAAAAGAAAATAAATAAATAATATAAAAAAGGAAAGTCATAAAATCTGGTAAAGTTTGGCAAAGATCAGATGCAAAATGAAGGCCCTATCGTATGAGGCAAACTATAGCATTTTTAACAAAATCAAGGGCCATAACTCCGCTGTTACTGGTCCGATCTGGCTGGTTTTCCAACTTGACCGAGCTTTCACTGACATTAACAATCTGATAAAGTTTGTTAAAGATTGGATGCGAAAAATGAAGGCCCCATCGTCTTAATGAGGCGAAATATAGCATTTTGAACTAAATCAAGGGCCATAACTCCGCTGTTACTGGTCCGATATGAATGGTATTCAAACTTGTCCGAGCTTTCATTGATATTAACAATCTGATGAAGCTTGGTAAAGATCGGATGAACAATAAAGCCCCAATCGTCTTAACGAGACAAAATATAGCATTTTGAACTAAATCCAGGGCCATAACTCTGCTGTTACTGGTCTGAATATAGCTGGTTTTCAAACTTGTTCAAGCTTTCAATGACATTAACAATCTGATAATGTTTGGTGAAGTTCGGATGAACAATGAAGCCCCTATCGTCTTGACGAGGCAAATATAGCATTTTTAACTAAATCAAGTGACATTATAACCTCCGCTGTTACTGGTCCGATCTGGCTGGTTTTCGAACTTGTCCGAGCTTTCATTGATATTAACAATGTGGTAAAGTTTGGTAAAGATAGGATAAAAATGAAGGACTTATCGTCTTAACGAGGCAAAACATAGCAATATAGCATTTTTAACTAAATCAAAGGCCATAACTCTGCTGTTACTAGTTCAATCTTGATGGTTTACGAACTTGTCCGAGCTTTCATTGATATTAACAACCTGTTAAAGTTTGGTAACGATTGGATGAAAAATGAAGGCCCTTTTGTTTTAACGGACAACGGACAACTCGGCATCCCATAATCCCTGCTGGCCTTCGGCCAGTAGAGCTAAAAATATAATAATAAGCAAGTTTAGAATGGGGAAAGGGGGAATCATAGCTATATGTGTAAAAATTGACCAAAACAACACAGAAATATGTAAAAAAATAAAAATAATAATAATCGAGTTTTGAGTGAGACAAGGCGTGAGGGGATGGGGGTGGGTTGTAGTGGGGTGGGCAACACAGCTATATGTGTAAGAATAGACCAAAACAACACAGAAATATGTAAAAAAAATATTAATAAAATGGGTTTCGAGTGGAGGGTGGGTGGATGAGTGGGCTATATGTGTAAGAATTAAAACAACATTTTATGGGCCATCACAATTTGGCTTGCATGGGAGCCCAGAATTTGAAGAAGACTATCTGACAAACTTGCTATATTGGACTTCAATGTAAACTATCTGACAAACTTGCTATATTGGACTTCAATGTAAACTATCTGACAAACTTGCTATATTGGACCAATGTAAACTATCTGACAAACTTGCTATATTGGACTTCAATGTAAACTATCTGACAAACTTGCTATATTGGACTTCAATGTAAACTATCTGACAAACTTGCTATATTGGACTTCAATGTAAACTATCTGACAAACTTGCTATATTGGACTTCAATGTAAACTATCTGACAAACTTGCTATATTGGACTTCAATGTAAACTATCTGACAAACTTGCTAGAGGACAAGAAGCATCTGCTACATGCAAGATACTTACCAGTATAAGAGTTCTATGCCTTGTTGGTTTCAGAGAAGACTATAAGTTGTTCCTTATATATGTCAATGTAAAACATGTGACCCCTGGGGTAAGGCCAAATTTGACTGCGGGAAAATCATTTAATCAAGCTTGATAGAGAACCATAAGCTTGTGAAATATGCAAAATATTAGACCTCTAGCTCTGGTAGTTTCAGAGACCTTTTTTTTGTCTGATTTTCCTATGTAACGGTATGTAAAACTGTGACTCCTGGGTTGGTGCCAGATTTGACCCTAGGGTCAACATTTTAACAGACTTGGTAAACGACCATAAGCTTATAATACATGTAATGTAGTAGAGACCTGCACCTTGTGGTTTCAGAAAAAAGGATATTTTAAGATAAGTCTTTGTAAAACATATGCTCCCAGGCACTGGCAGGACTCCAAGATCACCATTTAATAAACTTGGTAGAGGTCCACAGGCTTATGGTTCATGCGTATTATTAGACCTCTATCTCTTGTATTTTCGGAGAAGCAGATTTTTAAAGATTTTCCTATATACTGGTATATGTAAAACTGTGAACCTGGGGCAGGGCCAGATTTGTCATGAATCGCTTATCTGATGATCTTTGCAAAGATGAAAACATCGTCAAACAAGCTTACAATTGCATAACAGAATTAGATTACGCAGTTGCAATTCCCATGCCCGCCTTTAAGTGTTCAGGCCCAGTAAGTGTATTATATAGTTACGTGGTGGGGATCTCAACGGACTATGTTGCCAGGGGTAGGGATGGACCCCGGGACTAATGCTGGTCGTATGATTTGTACCCGTCTGTTCATGCCTAGTAAGTGAATATATAGATTATAGGGTATATGCCCCTTTTCATAAAACTTTAACCTGCAACCTAACCAAGCTCATAACTGGCCATAACTTGAAAAGTATGTTACCTATGTTCATGAAACTTCACACACATCTTCATCTTAACCAAAGGAATGTTGTTACACATGTCCAATAACTCTTACATTCGTTTTGATAGAATAAATAATATGCCCCTTTTAACATGCAACCTAACCTAGCAAATTCTGCTCCAATATTCATGAAGGATTGTACCCACTGTCCTTGAATTTTATCCTTAGATGGTACTTGCTGAAATAAGCACATGGCAGGTGACACAAGTGTTCCATGGAACACCCTTCTAGTTATTTTAGGAACTACATTAAACCTCTACTGATTTATAGAATTGAATCAAACGGCTGGATCTGGGGCTTTAATGTATTTCGATGCTAGCATCAATATTTGTATAACCTCTTCAAGCATGGACTACTTGGGACGGAATCATTTTTTAAAACCAGGGACTTAATTTGAACAAAGAAACTCAAGGAAATAATGATCACTTCTAAAAAAGAATTAGAAGGGTGTTCTACAGAACACTTGTGTCGCCTGCCGTGTGCTTATTTCATCAAGTACAAGTAACTATCAAGTTTAAAGATGGGTGCAATCCTTCATCAATTATGGAGCCAATTTCTTTTAAATTGTTTAAGTTTATGTAGCAGGGCATAACTCTGCATTGGATAATTGATATGGAGGAGCTGTATAAAGTTGCATGATCATAGGTCATTGTCATTGCCAAGTCATGTGCTAGGTTAGGTTGCAGCTTAAAAAATGAAAAGGGCCATAACTCTGCCAAAATGAAAGTCAACATTATTGGACATGTCAATGGCACGGAGGTTGCAGGTTAAAAAGTTTTATGAAAAGGGGCAAACTCTGCTAAAATGAAGATCAGAGTTAGTGGACATGTTCAACAACAATTCTCTGAGTAAGATGAAAATGTGTGAAGTTTCAAGAACATAGGTTAAACACTTTTTAAATTATGGCCATTTATGAGCTTGGTTAAATTGCAGGTTAAAGTTTTATGAAAAGGGGCATAACTCTGCCAAAATGAAAGTCGGAGTTATTGGACATGTTTAACATTCCTTGAGGTAAGCTGAAGAAGTTCATGAAGTTTCATGAATATAAGTAATTTTCAAGATATGGCCAAGATTAGGTTGCAGATTAAAGTATGACGACGATGACGGACGCCAGACAAAGTGATCCATAAGCATCTGCTGTGCTTCGCAGGTGACACAAAAAATGTTAAAATATATGCAACCATTCAGGAGATTTTTTTTTATGTTTTCTTCATAAAACTCTTAATACAAACATGGATCATTCGTGATGGGTTCGTTTTTCACCTAGTGCCCGGTATTCATTTGAACAAATTTGATAGTCATGGGTTTACTGAACTTTCCAGTTTTTTTTTATTGTTTTGATAGTTTTCCCATCATATCTCTATATACAAAATCATTGGGTTGGCCGGGGGTTTTTTAACGCAGAAGGAGGCCTGACGGTGAGCTGTCAGTTTCCTCGGCTTTGCTGAGCTTGACATGTAATTGTCATATATAAAACAGGTAAATGGATGATGAAATTCATGTCGGTCACACTATCCTTTCTACAAACACTCACCAGCATCAGGCTCTTCATAGCAGATTGCTTCACAGATTTCATCATTTACAAAATCAACTGCCATCTGAAAAGGAAAGGATATTGCTGTAATTGTTTTCAATATACCTGGTAAACAAAGAAGGTTTACACCTTTTGTTTTAACTGTATATATTTATCTTTAGAGGAAACATCAGGCTTGGTCCAATATAAAATTGACAAATAATGATATTTTAAAGTGCCAAAACATTATGAATAAGCCGTAAACTGACCTCTTATTTAACTCTTAGCCTGCTAAGGGTGACTACAACAGCCTTTGCAGCTAGTGTAAACCCAGATCAGCCTACGAGTAACACTGCCTGGCTGCTCATCAGTCATTAACCAAAACACCCCTTTGTAACATAAATGTAATGGTCTAAATTTAAAGAAAGGACAGTCCATTATACATTCATAGCGGGCTAAGGGTTAAAGGTACACATGGCAATCTTGATTTTTTTAACCGTTAAGTTTTTTTCTTGCATATATGCAAATCAATAATAAAAATTATGGGAAATGTTCGAAACAAACTGTTTTTATAGTACTAACCGATAGGTTATATTGCACCAACAATTTATTTAAATCTATTGTACTATAATTATTAGAAAGAAAAAGTGAAAATCTCTTAGTTTATTACCTTCGTTTTAAAGTCAAAACAATGTTGGATTAATATATCCAGGTGCTATTGTTTGGGGCGTTTGTTTCAGCCAAAGGTTTTTGGTATTTTAAGTTAAAATTAATCTACTACCTAATTAAGTTTTATGTCAGTGAAACAGACATCTTTAGTGATAAATAAAAATACCTTACTTTTCAAAATCGGTTGAGAAATAAACATTTCATGCGCAGATAGTTGTTGTTCAATGCAAAATTCTGCTGCATGAAAAATTTGAAAAATATTGTTTTTAATTTTTTTATCCAAAAATGATTTTAAATTGTTTGATATTAGTAAATTAAGATACCCTGAAAGTTTTAGAGCAAAATATGAAGGCTAACTGAAGATTCTATCATAGAAGACAAGGATTTTCATGATCGGTAAGTGACCTTAATTGAGATTTGCTTCAGGTGAAGTTGAGTTACAAAGCGAACAAGGCCTTTCATGATCGGGTCATGGTAACCTTGGTCACCATCGACCTACTGACCTCAAAATCAATAGGGGTTTCCTCTCACCACTGGCAGCCCACCCATAAAGTTTCATTATTTTTACTTCAGGTGGAGAGGAGTCACAGAGCAGACAAGGTTGTCTACAGACGGACGGACAGACTGACGAGCTGAAACTAGTATACTGTAAGAACCGATTATTTAGCGGACATATTATTTTAGCGCTATTAGTGGTCGTTGTCCTTGCTCAAGATGTCCGCTAAAAAAAGATAGATTGTGAATGATTATACCTAGTTTGCAGTTCTTTAGATTACTATTTTCTAATGCCACGAGAAGAGTACTCGTTCAGTATACCGGTAAACTGCAGTTAAACAAATGAATATGTCTCACTTAAATTAACTGTATAAAGCTGCAGCACATTACATCAATTAGTCAACTGTGTACTGTTATTCTGGCGTGTTGTGTATTATATCTGTTTATAGAACGAGTTGGCAATTTCGGTGGTTATTATTATCGGATTAACTCGCCAACACAGTTTTATCAATAGACACTAGTAGCAGTTTTTGGGACTTGTTAATTACTGTTCTGGCAACATATTTCACGATGTCTTAATCATATATTCAATGAGTTTGGGTTGGTCTTGTTTGTAAGATATGTCCACTCAGAAATGGAAACGCCTTCACATAAAACAATTTTGCGAACAGCCTGAAGAAATGATGAACTTGACAAATAAAAGAAATCAAAACTGCCGTGTCGATGATGACCGACTGGGAATAATCGCATGATCGGGAAATTGCCGTAATTCTGTGGAGCAAATGAGAGCTAGCGCTTAATTAAAAAGCAGTGTATGGCTCAGCGTTTATTCATCTTCACGTTTATATGCCCGAAACCATCGAAAATCGTCTACTGCGCCAAATTTTGACTACGCTAATTAATCGATTCTTACAGTACCCGGACTAAAACTTTGTTTTGCGGGGTAATAATTACATTGCTTTCAGCAACTCCTCGAGGTGGTGGCCTCATTGGTTTTGAACTTCGTCTGAGTGACATTCTTTCTTCCATCAATTCTTCTAAATCATCTTCCGCAGGTTTAAGTGATTCCCCCTGTGAAAAAAATCCAAGTTTTTATCATTCCTAAAAATGAAGGAATAATCAAAGGAATTCTAAGGTTCAATTTTTGTCACTTGGAAAAACATTGGATTTTTTTTTAATTAAACGTTCTAGTCATTCTTGGACTTTAAATTATTGACTCGAAAAAGAACTTTAAGGGTGTTCCAAGGAACACTTGTGTTGCCTGCCATGTTCTTATTTCAGCAAGGACAATTTATTATAAAGTTTGAAGTACAATCTTTCATGACTTATAGAGCAGATTTTTTATAAACTATAAACTTTTGATGAAAAAGGGCATAACTCTGCATTGAATAATTGGTAAGAAAAAACTTTATAAAGTTTCACGACCATAAGTCAATATTTGGACGTTATATTAAAGGGGGCATAACTCTTCACAAAGTAAAGTCAAAAGTATAAAGTTTCATGACCGTAGCTCAATATTTTGCCAAGTAATGGGCTAAGTTAGGTTGCAGGCTTAATTTTTATTAAAAGGGGCATAACTCTGCTCAAATAAAATTCAGAGTTATTGGAAATGTCAATGCAATTTGAGAAAAAATACTGTATAAAGTTTCATGAACATTGAGCTTGGTTAGATCGCAGGTTAGTTTTATAAAAAGGGGCATAACTCTGCCAAAATGAAAGTCAGAGTTATTGGACATGTGTAACAACATTCATTGAGGTAAGATGATGTGAGTGAAGTTCCATGAATATAGTTCAAATATTTTGAAGTTATGGCCAAGGTTTGGTTGCAGTTTTAAATGTGACAAATGGACAAAGTAAATCCTGAGTGTCTGCCTTGCTACGCAGGAAACACAAAAATCCAATGTTTTACAAAACGTTTTCAAAAATATTCGAATACCTAAAACAAAACGGCCCCAAAAGGCCCTGAATAGCCCACCTGATGATCTTGTCCATTGAAGACACCTGGAACAGTAACAGAAGTGGATGAGATAAGAGGTTTGGTTAGTTAAGACTATTTTTTCCCTTTTATTAAATTATAAGTAAAACTGTGATCCCCAGGGCAGGGCTACCTTTAAAGCAGGGTCACGATTTTGTTAGAGGACGATAAGCATATTCTATATGCAAAATACCAGACCTCTAGCTCTTGAAGAAGATTTTTAATCAATGTCCTAAATCACTTTATGTAAAACTGACCCTTGGGGTTGGACCAAATATTCTTGCATACCGGACAAGGATATCCGTCATTTTACCAGGGCTAGATAGTTCCATCTCACCTTAGAGTCGAGACTAAATTCACGCGCGCCAACATCCGGTATGCCGGAAAACATGCAAAATGTTAGAAGCTGGCGGCGTCAACGCACAACATGTCTCTGATATGCAAGAAAAAGAATCTATCATGGGTATTCGGTTCAGATAGGGAATTCCAACCCTCGGTATAAGTGTTTTAATCGGGACCTCGGCAGAGCTTCGATTCCGATAAAAACACGTATACCTCGGGTTGGAATTCCCTATCTTCACCGGATACCCATGAAAGATTCTTATAATCCTAAATGTCACTATTTGAACAAACTTGGTAGGAGCATACGCTTATTAATTACACTTACTGAGAAAAAAGTTTAGCAAGTTTTGTTGCACCCTGGAAATAATACATTTTAGGTGTAAAATCAAGAAACTACTGCGACACAATATTTTATTAAACACACATCAATAGCAGTCAAACATCTTAATGATGTAATGTAGGGGTCAAGCCCGTGAAGTCCCAAAATGTCAGTATATCTTATATATAGTATTATTTCATCTAAAAGACTTGCTAAACTTTTTTCCCCCAGTATCATCACGTGGTACGAGTATTAACTTTCATACCCCATCCAACCCCTTCTTCTAGAAGCAAAAACGGGGTTGGCTGGGGTATGAAACAAAACCTTTTGGCTTAGAAGTTTGCATATTGCAAAATTAAAACATTTAATAGGTAATTTTTAAACTGGTTTTCGCTTTTTTTTTATAGTAAAAAATATGTTCAAACATGTTTTATTGTTGAAATATCCGTTATCAAATCCTGCTAGTATAAACTTTCCCATCGCTTAATGGAATTAAGGCGGGACCACGTAATGTATAAATACATGAGAGCACTATTGCAGAGAAAAAATACTTATTCGTTTGCCATATGTATATATTAATGTCTATAAAAAACAGTTCTGTGATCCCTGGACCAAATTTGACACCAGTGTCACATGATAAACTTCATGCAAAATATAAGACATCTAGCTATTGTAGCTGGAGAGGTTGTTATTTTAGAACTTTATGTAAAACTGTGAAGCCTGGGGAGGGGCTAGATTTGACTCCTTGGTCACTATTTCAACGAACGTGTTAGTGCACCATAAGCTTATGCTGCATGTGCTACATGAGAGCTCTATGCCTTGTGGTTTGAGGGAAGCATTTTAAGAAGTTTTTTCCTATATAAATCTGTAAAACATGCGACACCTTGGGTGGGGTCAGGTCTGACCCTAGAGTCACCATTTGAACAAACATGTAAGAGGACAATAAGCGTCTGTTGCCTGTACTATATGACAGGAGCTCTATGCCTTGTGGTTGTAGAGGTTTTTTAAATAGTTTTTTCCTATACAAGTTTTTTCCTATTCAAGTTTTCCAATATAAGTTTTTTTCTATACAAGTTTTCCTATACAAGTTTTTTCCTATACAAGTTTTCCTATACAAGTTTTTTCCTATACAAGTTTTCCTATACAAGTTTTCCTATACAAGTTTTTCCCTATACAAGTTTTTTTCCTATACAAGTTTTTTTTCTATACAAGTTTTCCTATACAATTTTTTCCAATACATATTAAAAAAAATAAAATGATTAGGAATTTTTTCACTCCAATAGGGAAAAAAAACAACTTTTTGCCATTGGGAATGGTACCGTTTTTCGGTACCACTTATATATTAAGGAAAAAATCCACTGTTTTTCCATTATAAGATTGAGTAAAAAATGTGACCCCTGGGGTGGCGGGATGCCAAATTGGCCCCAAGGTCACCATTTGAACAAACTTGTTAGAGGGACCATAAGCCTTTACTTCATGTAATATATGAAAGTTCTGTAACTTTTTGTTTGAAATAGAAGATATTTTAAGAGTTTATATTTTAACAAGAAGCCCAAGGACCTGTGGACGTCCTTTTAGTATAAAGTAGTTTGAAGGTTAGCTCAAAATAAGTGAGTCCCAAAAGTGAATCCCATAATGCATTCAATAAGCTATTCTGAAAATGTAAGGCCATTCGATGGAACTAAATCGTTATGCACCATTTTCACTTCTCAACCTTGGAAAAGTAATGTAAATAAAACATGTGACCTTTGGGGCGTGGCCAAATTTGACCCCATGGTCGCCATTTGAACAAACTTGGTAGAGGAACATAAGATTATGGTATATGCAAAATATTAGACCTCTTGCTCATGTAATTTCAGAGAAGATTTTTTAAAGGTTTTCCTATACAACACTTATGTAAAGCTATGGGGGTTATACAGAAAGCTTTTGTAAATCTATGACTCCCAGGACGGGGCCAGATATATTACTGCAGGGTCACCAATTGAACAAACTTGGTAAAGGACCATAAGCTTATGCTACATGCAATATATGAGAGCTCTATATCTTGAGGTTAGGTTTCAGAAGAAGAATTTTTTAAGTTTTCCCCTAAATGTAAATCAAGAAACCTCAAGGGCAGAGCAAAATTTGAACCCTCTTATGGACCTCTAAGACTTTTGTTCAAATGATAACTGCATTATATCAAACCTTTTATAGCTCTTGTAGTTTCAGAGATTTCTTTTTTAAAATTCTCCTATATAACTCTATGTAAAACTGTGACACACTGGGTGGAGCCTGATTTTACCCCAGTGTCATCATTTAAAAAAACTTGGTATTAATGGACCATAAGCTTATCCTACATGCAGTATATGAGAGCTTTATACCTTGTTGTTTCACAGAAGAAGAATTTTTAAGTTTTTCTCTGTATGTATATCTATATAAAACATGTGACTCCTGTGGCGGGGCCAAATTTGACACAACGGTCACCATTTGAACAAACTTTGTAAATTAAACTTATCGTACATCGGAACATTAGACCTCTCGCTCATGTAGTTTCAAAGAAGAAGATTTTTTAAAGATTTTCATATATAACTCTTACGTAAAACTATGACCACCAGGACGGGGCCAGATTTTACCCCAGACCATTTGAACAAACTTGGTAAAGGATCATAAGTTTATGCTACATGTACATATATAATATATGATAGCCCTGTACCTTGTGGTTTCAGAGTAGACGTTTTTTTTTAAGATTTTCCCTATATACGTCTAGGTAAAACATGTATGACCCTTTGGGCAGGCCTAAATTTGACCCCGGGGTTGCTATTTTAACAAACTTGGTAGAGGCCCATTAGCTTATGATAAATGCACAGTATTAAACCTCTAGCTATTGTAGTTTCAGAGAGGAAGATTTATTTAAAGATTCTCCTTTTGGCGGGGACCAAGGCGCCGCAATTCTAGTATGACTAACAATATGGAGACCTTCTAGATACATTCAAGATATGCTTCAAAGAAGTGATAATCAGGGTCACCATTAGAACAAACTTGGTCGAGGACCGTAAGTGCTGATGTAACATGCAATATATGAAAGCTCAACGCTTTATGGTTCGGATAAGATTTTACAGTTTTTCAAACATAAGTTTATTTATGTAAAGTATGCACAATCTCTACATACAAACTTTATATAGACCCGTGGTACAGCCATCTTTTACCGCGGGAGCCATTTTTTATCACGGGACTTCATTTGTATAAAATTGACAGACCTGGGATTGGCGGTCTATAATAAAGGAAAGTTGTTTCAATCTGTGCAGTGGTTCTTGAGATGACTTTAAGTTTCGACCTTTTATGGTAATGGTGGTCATCATGGATGTTGCGCTGCCATAACTTTAACAAATTGGAAACCCTTTGACTTCAGGATCATCCATGTGAAGTTTGGTCAAAATTGTCCAAGTGGTTTATGAGCAGAATTGTTTAAGAAAAAGTTAACGGGTGAGCGATGGACAGACGATGAACAAAAAGCGGTCATAATAGCTCAATTTGAGCCTTTGGCTCATTATCAGGTTATCTAACAAGAGGCCCAAGAGGGCCTGTGGACGCTCTAACATGGCTCTTATAACATCAATGAAGCGAGTGACTGCCATTTACGTTTTTTTGAAAGTTTCGGGCAAAAAACAGCTTTTTAACTAAATCAAGGGCCATAACTAAAGAATCTGGTAAAGTTTGGTAAAGATCAGATGAAAAATAAAGGCCCGTATTAACGAGGCAAAATATAGCATTTTTAACTAAATCAAGAGCCATAACTCCTCTGTTACTGGTTTGAGCTAAAAAAGATAAAAAAAAATAAAATAAAAAAAAAATGAAAAAAAATAATGATTTAAAAAAAAATAAAAATAAAAAAAATAAAGAAAAAAAGAAAGTCATACAATTTGGTAAAGTTTGGCAAAGATCAGATGCAAAATGAAGGCCCTATCGTATGATGAGGCAAATTATATCATTTTTAACAAAATCAAGGGCCATTACTCCGCTGTTACTGGTCTGAACTGGTTGGTTTTCGAGCTTTCATTGACATTAACAATCTGATAAAGTTTGGTAAAGATCTGATGAACAATGAAGCCCCTATCGTCTTAACGAGGCAAAATATAGAATTTCTAACTAAATCAAGGGCCATAACTCCGCTGTTACTGGTCCGATATGGCTGGTTTTCGAACTTGTTCGAGCTTTCAATGACATTAACAATTTGATAAAGTTTAGTAAAGATCTGATGAACAATGAAGCCCCTATCGTCTTAACGAGGCAAAATATAGCATTTCAAACTAAATCAAGGGCCATAACTCCGCTGTTACTCGTCCGATATAAATGTTTTTCGATAACAATCTGATAAAGTTTGGTAAAGATTGGATGAACAATGAAGCCCCATCCTCTTAACGAGGTAAAATATAGCATTTCTAACTAAATCAAGGGTCATAACTCCGTCGTTACTGGTGCGATATGGCTGGTTTTCGAACTTATTCGAGCTTTTATTAATATTAACCATCTGATAAAATTTGGTAAAGATTGGATGAACAATGAAGCCTCTATTAATATAGCATTTTTAACTAAATCAAGGGCCATAACTCTGTTTTAACTGGTCCGATCTGGCTGGTTTTCGAAATTGTCCGAGCTTTCATTGATAGTAACAATCTGGTAAAGTTTGGTAAAGATCGAGTGAAAGATGAAGGCCCTATTGTCTTAACAAGGCAAAATTTAGTATTTTGAACTAAATCAAGGGCCACAACTCCGCCGATACTTGTCCTATCTGGCTGGTTTTAGAAACTGTCCGAGCTTTCATTGATATTAACAACCTGTTAAAGTTTGGTAAAGATTGGATAAAAATTGAAGGCCCTATTGTCTTAACGAGAAAAAGTTAACGGACGGACGGACGACGGACAACACGTCATCCCATAAGCTCGACCAGTAGAGCTAAAAATAGTCAAAATAATGCATGTTAACCTTTGCAGCCTATTATAGGAATATTTTTTACTGAAAATGTCATGAGATAACCAACATTACCTGTAGGCACAGTACATCAAGACTTTTGTTTTGTGATTCAATTTCACTCTCCATGTCGATGGACATTTCTTGTAAATTTCTCATCATTTCATTAAACTCTGTCAAGTTTTGTTCCATTTCATCTACTCTGGCATCACGTGTAACATGTCTGTCAGGTATCTAGAAAACCAAGTCAAAATAAAAACAAGAGGCCAATGACCTTGAAGCTCTATTGATAGATTTAGATAGCTAGATCAGCATTCCTGTGAAGTTTCATAAAAATCTGTCAAGTAGTTTCAGAGGAGTAGTCGCTACAAGTTGAAGTTTTTACTATATAACTCTAGGTAATTTTCGACAAGGATCAACATCTTGTCATGCTGATCATTTCAGAAAAAGTCCCATATCAATATCACAGTTTTCAAGAAGTAGTCGCTACAAACTTGTTTTAAAAAATCTATGTTTAGCCGTGGTGGCCATCTTGAATTTCCGGCAGACCTGAAATTGTGCTAGGATCAACTAGACATCAAGAGCAACATTCCTGTGAAGTTTCATGACAATCCATCAAGTAGTTTCAGAGGAGTAGTCGCTACAAATTTTTACTATACAAACTCTATGTAAACAAAGATGGCCACTGGCACCCATGTTTAATGTCGAATCAAAATAATTTTCGACAAGGATCAACATCATGTCATACTGATTATTTTAGAAAAGGTCCCATATCAATATCACTTACAGTTTTCAAGAAGTAGTCGCTTCAAACTTTTTTTTAAAAATCTGTTTTTAGCCATGGCGGCCATCTTGAATTTCTGCCAGACCTAAAAAAATTCTGGGATCAATAAGACATCAAGAGCAACATTCCTGTGAAGTTTCATAAAAATTTGTTAAGTAGTTTCAGAGAAGTAGTTGCTACAAGTTTTTACTATATAACTCTATGTAAACAAAGATGGCCGCTAGCGGCCATGTTTAAAGTCGCATCAAAATAAATTTCGACAAGGATCAACATCATGTCATTGCTGATCATTTTAGAAAACATCCCATATCAATATCACTTACAGTTTTCAAGAAGTAGTCGCTACAAAATTTATTTATTTTTATATCTATTTTTAGCCGTGGTGGCCATCTTGAATTTCCGGCCGACCTGAAAGTTTGCTACGATCAGATAGACATCAAGAGCAACATTCCTGTAAAGTTTCATGAAAATCTGCCAAGTAGTTTCAGAGGAGTAGTCGCTACAAGTTTTTACTATATAACTCTATGTAAACAAAGATGGCCACTGGCAGCCATGTTTAACGTCGAATCAAAACGATTTTTTACAAGGACCAACATCATGTCATGCTGATCATTTTAGAAAAAGTCCATATCAATATCACTTACAGTTTTCAAGAAGTAGTCGCTACAAACTTGTATTTTAAAAATCTATTTTTAGCTTTGGGCGGCCATCTTGGATTTTGCATCAACATGAATTTTTGCTAGGATCAACTAGACTTCATGGGCAACATTTCTATTAAGTTTCATGAATATCCATCCAGTAGTTTCAGAGGAGTAGTCGCTACAAGTTTTTACTATATAAATCTATGTAAACAAAGATGGCCGCTAGCGGCCATGTTTAAAGTCGCATCTAAATTAAATTTCGACAAGGATCAACATCATGTTATGTGATCATTTCAGAAAATGTCCAATATCAAATATCACCTACAGTTTTCAAGAAGTAGTCGCTACAAATTTATTTATTTTTAAATCTATTTTTAGCCGTGGTGGCCATCTTGAATTTCCGGCCAGTCTGAAATTTTTCTAGGATCAACATAGTTTCATGGAG